>ML838926.1:47673-91370 GCA_009831015.1 Picea engelmannii
TAAATATCTACCTTTAAATAAAAGGAACCCACTCTGATACCAATTGTTGAAATTACTAAGACAACTGAGAGGAGGGGTGAATCAGTTGTTACTGTGCTTAAACAATCTTAATTTAAATTAAACTATTCTTTAACTTTCTTCAAGTGATCATCAATATTATACAACATATGGACAGCATAAATAATGAGCATCAGTCACACATAAGATATACACAGAGACAGATTTTCACGAGGAAACCCATAAAGGGAGAAAACATCTTCTTCTTCGAAATGATAGGCAGTCTTTTAAGTTCTGTACATCATCTATAATTGAGCACCAACTCAATGTGAGGCTACTACCTATGTTTTACAAGCTCCAACTTGTTTGAGAGCACCAACTCTCTGGTTTCTCTAGCTCCCACTAGAAGGAAGCACCAACTCCCTGAGTGTTCCAGCACCGATTGGATGGAAGCACCTACTTCCAGTTACACAAGCTCCAACCTGTATTACAGAGAACACTTGTTCTCCCTTGCACCACCCTGCCACCCTGGTTTTTCTGGCTACAACCAGATGGAAGCTATAAATCCCTGTGTTCAAGCACCCACTTGAACCTCTAAGGACAACATTCCTCCCTAGCACCTCCCTACCACCCTTATTACAAATAAATGATTGAATAACCAACACACAGCTGAATCAAATTCTTACCACTTCTTCATTGTTCTGCAATTCTTCTATGCTACTTTATTCTTCTGCTCTGCTCATATTTGGCTTGACTTGTTGTCTCTCACTATCTGTCTTTTCTCTGTCTTTTTTTTCATGATCTTTTAAATGTGCACATTCTGCTCTCTTCTACTTTTCTCTTATGTTCAGCTTTTGTTCCTTATCTCTGAGATTATGCACATTGTGCATGCTGTTGTTTTTATTTTCTACAGTTCCATCTATTTTTTCAGTTAGAACAACCAACAATGAGAAATTCCCCCCTTTAAAACGTCAACGTTGATAAGCATCAGGTGTCAGCCATGTCAACGAACAAGTGCACGTCGATAGACTGTGGGTAGAGGAATCCATCGACATCGATGTTACATTAGTCGTAGGCGCCCAATAGCGCTCATAGTAAAACAAAATTTTTGAGAACAAACCCAGTTTTGACACCAGAAAATGAAATTTCCTTGAGATTGTGGTCGTTTGATCAACTCAGGAGGCCATCCTAGCCGTCATTTGTAGGGTAAGCTTCATTTTAGTACATAACATGAAAACTTGACATGTCACTTGAGTAAGCCAAGTGTCACACCACTATCATTGTGTCACAATGATCATGACATGTTAGGCTCCATGTCACCATGAAATTTCCACATCGACCATCGAGACATTGAGTGTGTTGACGAGAAAGGTCAAGAGGAAGAGGTTGGAAATCCCCCACGTCAATGTTACATCAGTTTTTGATGAGTTGGTGAGAATCATTACACCAGGACCCATGAGGTTTCAATCATATGTCATTGATATTCCACTCGCATCGGCATACCAATATCATGAACTACATTTTTAATGCATAAACTTGCAACTCGTTGATTGTCAACCACACGTCAGCGTCAGTGAACCAAAAACCCAGAACGGTCATTTTAACCCACTAACACTTCCATCGATGATCGGTTAATGAAGTAATGGTTTGCATCACAGGACATCCACGTGATACTCCTTTCCCAATTTAGACCTATATGAATTAGCCACGTCAACTGAGAGGAGCCCCCGAACTTCAAATGGCATAGCGAGCATTCCACGTCAATACCTTGAAAAAACTATTGTAAAAGTTACGCAAGGATATAATTTCTCCACACGAGGATAAATGACCAAACATCAACGATCGTTATCCAAACCATAGATCAGAAGCATGTCCCAATCCTTGATCTCATCAATCATGCATGCCAACCCATCATTGTTTTGAAATCACCAATGAACTAGCCTAACATAAATTTTCCTCGTCGATCTGCGTAGTGCATTAACTCCAAATTATGGCATTGACGATGTAGTTAATCCGTCAATATCTGTAAGGATTTTGTTGTACTCAGTCAAGGTAAATCTGGATGGGACTAATGGAAACACACTATTTGAATTCGATGAGGTTTGGGAATCTTGACATTATTTGCATGGAGCAGTTGAGACCTTCTTGTTATGAAGAATTCTTGAGTAACCATCTGTTTCGCTCAAAGCTAGCTTTTGTCGATATTTCTATAAATCTCTGGGCTCGTAAGTACTAAACCATAAAACTCTGGCTTTCGCAGGTATTTGGTCTTGATAATAAATCTTTTTTTTCCTTCAGTATTGTGTAACAGACAAAGAACTAAGATAAGTTGTTTCTTGCAGGAAACATGCCTTCTCGAAGACAAGTGACCCATCAGTCATAGAATATATCGAAGGAGAAGAAGATCTTGGTTGGATAAGCTTCTAGTCCTACGGTTTCCAGAGAATTAGAGTTCACACCCAAGGATGAGCCTATAATTAAAATGTCGCAAAAGAAAGTGTCAGCTCCGCCACCACTCTACAGGGATATAGATACAAGCACGACAACCAAGGTACCCATGCCCACCTAGCTTGAACTTTACAATAAGATTCATCATAATAATTTTCTTGAATTCAAACCCCATAGCAACCCGGAAGTAAGAGTATTGGATGAACAGGATTTTCATAATATCAAATTACCATCCCTGTACATGGTAGCTTCTAGAACCTCAGTTTTACCCTACATATATGTAATGTTCCTAACTCGACTAGTCTAGGAAACACTGCTAAGCTGTCAAATCCATTGTCTGATGTGATACTCTTGGGGTTTTTGGATGCGTTTGAGTTAATGTTTTAACATGCTTGGTGATTTTTGCATGTGTTTTTCATTCAATTAATGTTTAGATAGAATATATGATGCATAAAGAATAAGGAACAATCACCATCCCATTCATATGTATTATAAAGGAAAAATAGCATGAAATACAATAATATGTTGAAAGTAGATGAAATCGTCATCTAGATCTCATGGATTGTCACTGGAATACAAAAAACTAATATAGAATATTTGTGATCAAATGATGAAGGCGGGTTTGTGCATTCATGGATAGATTGGCAACAAGATGCAGTTCCAGAAACTCACGTCATTGTTACAACTCTCGAAAAATCGCCCGAGTGGCTATACTTGACAGAATCGCCTAGAAATTATGCCAAATTGAGCGCCCTGGCCTCTAGGATGATACTGAAGACTGATAGACTAAATATCGGATGTCGGAAGCTCTGGATGTCATCCCCTGGGAGTTGTGCACCTCTTCGGCTCAATGAGTGCACCCTAATGATTCCTCTGATGGAATATGTTGTTATATGGCTCAAAATGTGCTCCTTGACCAATGTTGAATTGGGACGAGAGGGTTTCCTTGGATCTAATCCAAAACTCCCTCTGGAACCCCAAATGCCCCTCCTCGATATTTTTACACTATATGGTTGTTTTTTGCGCTCTGAGAGATTCCACCATCAGAATATAATCACTGGTGGCTCAAAATATGTGCCCTGGAAAGTCCTCAACTAGGTCGAAAGGAAACTGCAAGATAATATTTGGCCTCATGCAGCTACACCAAACCCTCACTAACCCTTGTGCCCTCACTAATTGAGTTGCGCAAACACTGCAAACTGGGTACTCTTGAATAGCACGGTGAAATACCAAGATGGTATCTTCCATAGGCTAGGGTGTGTTTCTCAACACCGAAATCGATCAATGGTGGTGGTTTCCTCCAGAAATCCACAAAACAATAGAAGGTTGATTCTCCTCGTGCTCTGGAAACTCTCTCAACATCAAATCATAACATAAATATGAATTGGGTTGCTTTACCCTTCCTTTATAGCTTCCTAAAACCCTAATTCGTTGTTGACCTTTTCCCTCCAAGTGACTTTTACTTTATTTTATTATTCCTTGATTAAATCACTTAATTAATTAACCATTTTACCTCTAAAAAGTGATTTATCCATCCTTATGGCTTCTTCGGCCACTGAAAGTCACTTCTCATCATCGTATCCTATAATTCTCTTCCCATTGATTTCGGTGAGCTATTACATTAAGAGTTTTCTCCAAGTAATATGCCCATTATGACCTTCTTAGTGAATTTAATTAAGATATGACCCATAATAACTCAAAATTACGGAAATTGTTGGAATGCAACAAAACCAAAGCCAAGTTGTGCAGAATAGATCCTAATGATGGATGATGCAAGTCGGGCCCAATAAAACCCCTTAATATCTCTTGAACTCTATGTCACCCCTATCTGGCTACTCTGGGAGGCATAACACTATGTAATGTAATAATGTCCAAAAATGGGGACATTACAGTCCTCCCTGTTGGAATATTGCTTGTCCTCAAGTAATAAATGAATCAATCTGCATATGATACCGAGGTCCCATATCCACCTGTGTGACACAAAGTTGAGTCCCCTCAAAATGGGTCCTCTTCAAGTGTTCACCGTGCATAACACCCAAATTCTCCTGATGAGTAGAATGATCAATGGCCAAATAATCTCAGTCAAATCCCCAAGAAACCACTATACTTGAAACTCAACTCCATCAAACATTGAACTACCAAGCACTCCAATCCATGGATCCCATATCAATATTTGAACTGCAAGGCCCTATGAAGTATATTTTTGTAACATATCAACACCATGAGTCTCCTGCAAAAAACACACGGCCTCAACCTGAAATGAGTCCATCCTACCAGACCATACCAAACCCAACACGTCCCCCACCGACTGAACATGTTGCTTCCATATTGAGGTACTACAAGACCTCAACTAATCACCAGCCAGTGACATGCTCTCCCCAATACTGAAACTCAATGGAAAATCAAAGTGACTTCCCCCTGCAAAATTTTGCTTGTCTCCATCAGTCAATGAAATTCCCAACCCTGTAATCCAAGGGTCCCATGCTAGTCTCTGATATGGACCATCGTGTTTATGCTGCTCTAATATGATCATGATTGTCTTCTCAAAGTATTCATATTGTATCCTCCACTCTTGGATCCTCATAAGATGAAACAAACTATTGACCAAATAGACTCTCGGACCCCATGTGAAATTTGGAAGTTCATCGCTTCCAATCCCCACTAACTATTGATGTGCCCTACCGGTAACTGTTGAAATCCCTCCACCCTCATCCCAATGAGAGTATGAATATGTAGCAACCTCTGAGATATCCTATGTCCCATGGCCTAGGATACTCTCCATCACGCCCAGGGCCTCAACTGACTTCCCTTGATGATCCACCCCTATCCTGATTTATGTAATCAAGACACTCCTATTAGGTGGTCTCAGCCTACCAACTCTCCATGTCCCCTTCCATTGTCTATATCCCCCTGTGTTGTTGTCAATGATGAAGTATTAGTAAAGGCTATCATAAATATCTGCAACCAACTATAGGACTGGAAAGTATCATATTCTTTGGTCAATCCTAAGGACTTGACCAAAATCTCGTCCACCGGCACCCATGGTAAATAATCTCATGTACTCATCACTGAACACCAAACATCATGTACAATAGTAGGTATCTCCACAAACTGAGGTCCAATCATTCTCCATCCATCATCACGCACGCAACTACTGCTACAGTGAAGGTGATCTCCCAAATCTGTGTACTGTTGCAAGGGAGAGGAATCTCCATTCCTTACTAAGTACATCTCCCCATGATCTTCCATCCACTGGTGCTCCTCTTCCAAACCACCAATATCCTATAACAATGTAATTGAAGGATATATATGACTCTCTATTGAGACATATATAGTGGATATATGACTAGTCTCCTCAAGGAGCTCCTCTAATCTGGCCTCTAATTCTTGAAAGGTTGTCTGTGTGCCTTCCAAGAATCCTCGTGTTCTCACCAAATCATGAGTGAGTCAGCCCACCTCAACCTCCTGCTCCCTAAGTTCCATGTGATACATCTCGCCAACCTCCAATAGGTAATCTCTATCCATCAATAATTGTTGGTATTCGGCCCTCGGCACAGACACTCTCTCCATGAGTGTATGGAATTCATCAATGTCAAGTCCCCTATATGAACTATCATGTACCATTGAGGCCCTCCAACAATAAACTGCCACCAATGTGTGTGTATGATCAATGCATCTAGTGGCTTCCATGATCATGTCCTCACTGACTCTCAACTATCTTTTCAAGTTTCGTGACTCCTGGTCACAACCCTATTGAGGTGAAACCTCATGCCTCTCACTTCTAGTGTCAATAATGGAATCCTCAACAACGCACTCCTCAAAATATAGGGTATTAAACTTCCCATTGTCCATTGTGCTACCAAGTCCTCTTATATGCCATTGCATGCCATCACCAACTATGACCCCCATCTAAATCACATTGTATCATGTATGGGCAGTTGTATCCTCCTGTGCACTCACCCTATTAATATCATATGCGCCTGGATCCCATACAGATGTGTCCAGACACGTGCTATGGTCATCCCGACCAATAAGGAGTTCATCCTCATCACTGTAGATCGATCCTGGGAGTAAGTGTCCCAACAAGTTGTCGGTCTCCATAACCTGGTCCATCAATGGAATCTCCAAGGGTGATGACTCACTCTCCTCATACTGATAGGTATGTGTAAGTTCAACTAACTCCAAGCCATACCTCTCCTCCTGGGTCTGTAGATCCATATGTCCCTTGTGTACAATCCCCACACAAGGCTCCTCTACCATATCATAAATTCCACTGATATCTTCATGTATCATGGCTAGCATAGGTGACTAAGAAGATGAAAAAAGTGGCTCACCCATTATAGGAAGCTCATCATCCTCCATACATGACTTCTCTGTAGCCATGTCTACACCCACAGGTAGGTCCTCCAACCTCCTAATCTCATCATGTCTAAGTGCCAACATATATGAATCCTCATAAGTGTTTCCACTATGATGAAGTGTTGAATCCTCAACATTGCTTGATGGGGAAGATGAAGGACATGAGCTGTCATCATGTCCATCCAACTGTCCCTCAGATGTGCAAGAGTCACTAGCCTCATCAGACTACTCTAAATAGGCATCTATGGTTGCATTCTCATGCATCTCCTCATCCTAATTGTCATAGTGCACCTCAACAATGTGCACCTTCCCTTTACCCCTGCATCTGTGATATGGCTCCCAAGGCATTTTGCAACTGTAGCAAAGCTCCCTACATCTAATGGGTGTAGGCTCCATATGTGCTCCTGTCAATCTACTACTTGCTAACGATGTATCTACCTCCTCATCTTATCTGAAATTTCCTCGCTATTACTACATATGAAGGTATAAGTGCAAGTTATCACCGCTAAATTTTAGTGGACACAATCTAAAATAACTCCTCACTGACTTTCCCATTAGGCTGGCAAGAAAACCAACTATGATACCACTGTAATGTTCCTAACTCGGCTAGTCTAGGAAACATTGTTAAGTTGTCAAACTTGTTGTCTGATATGATACTCTGGGGGTTTCTGGATGCATTTGAGTTAATGTTTTAACATGCTTAGTGATTTTCGCATGTGTGTTTCATTCAATTAATGTTTAGACATAATATATGATGCATAAATAATAAGGAACAATCACCATCCCATTCATATGTATTATGAGGCAAAAATAGTGGGAAATACAATAATATGTTCAAAGCAGATGAAATCATCGGCTAGATCTTGTGGATCATCATTGGAATACAAACAAATAATATAGAATACCCGTGATCAGATGATGAAGGAAGATCTGTGCATGCACAGATAGATCGACAAGAAGGTGCAGTTCTGGAAACTCACGGCAATTGTTGCAACTTTGGAAAAATTGTCTTGGTGGCTATACTCAAAAAAATCATCTGTAAATTGTCCCAAACTGAGTGCCCTGGCCTCTAGGATGCTACTGAAGACAAACGAACAGAAGATCATATGCTAGAAGCTATGGATGTCATCCTCTAGGGGGTTGCGCACCTCCTGGTATCAATGAGTGCGCCCTAATTATTCCTCTGACGGAATATGATACTATATGGCTCGAAATGTGCACCCTGACCAATGTTGAACTAGGTCGGGAGGGTTTCCTCGGATCTGATCCAGAACTCCCTCTGGAACCCCAAATTCCCCTCCTCAAGAGTTTCTCACTATCTGGTTATCTGTTGCGCTCTGAGAGATTCCACCATCAGAATATGATGATCGGTGGCTCAAAAGATGTGACCTGGAAATTCCTCAACTGGGTCGAAAGGAATTTGCAAGATAATCTCTAGCCTTGTGCAGCTACACCAAACCCTCACTAACCCTTGCGCCCTCACTGGCTAAGTTGCGCAAACACTGCAAACTAGATACTCCTGAATATCATGGTGAAATACCTAGATGATATCTCGGATAGGCTAGGGTGTGTCTCTCAACACCGAAACCGATCAATGGTGGTGGTTTCCACCAAAAATCCACAAAACAACAGAAGGTCAATTCTCCTCCTCCTCTGGAACCTCTCTGAACATCAAATCATAACATAATTATGAATTAGGTTGCTTTACCCTTCCTTTATAGATTCTATAAACCCTAATTCTTTGTTGACCTTTTCCCTCCAAGTGACTTTTACTTTATTTTACTATTCCTTGATTAAATCACTTAATTAATTAACCATTTTACCTCTAAAAAGTGATTTATCCATCCTTATGGCTTCTCCGGCCACTAAAAGTCAATTCTTATCATCTTATCATGTAATGCTCTTCCTCCTGATTCCTATGAGTTATTACACTAAGAGGTTTCTCCCAGCAATATGCCCATTATGACCTTCTTAGTGAATTTGATTAAGATATGACCCATAATAACTCAAAATTACGGAAATCGTCGGAATGCAACGGAAACAAATCCAAGTTGTGCGGAATTGATCCTGATGATGAATTATGCAAGTTGGGCCCAATAAAACCCCTAAATATCTCCCTAACTCTATGTAACCCCTATCTCGCTACTCTGGTAGGCATAACACTCTGTAAGGTAATAATGTCCAAAATGGGGACATTATATAGAAACCTTAGAATTGATAACTAATCACATCCAGGCTGACAAGTGCATGATTAATGATGTGAATGACCAATGTCTTTAAGTGTTTTCTTGCCAATGGAGATCAGAAAGTATTACAAACTCAAGGAACCTGAAGTTCGTCTTAACACCGACTTTGTGGTTAATTTCTATGAACAACACAACACCAATCAGCTTGTGGCATCCTGGTGGAAAGAAGATTGAAAATTTGTGAACAGATCATCTGGATGGTACAACACTATAAACCTGAGAGAACCATATATATTCCTCATGGCCCTGATATGTCGGTTTTACAGGAAAAATGGCTTCTTGAAGTTTTCAGAAGAATGGATTCCCCTAGCCTATACAGTAGCCATATCAGGAAGTGTCTTCAATTTGGGCACCATAATCTCTAAACAATTAAGCATTAGGTTTGAGTAGGAACATAAACCAAAGGCGGGAGAAACCCATTGTTTCTTTATGGCCTCATATATATTAGATGCAATTTTCATGAGAAATGTATTTTGGGGGCTTAGGTTAAGCTGGCATGTCTCAGAATTAGTTGCCCATGTTTATTTCATCATCTTATGGGAGAATAGATATAAAAAGTATTATGTTGCATTATGTGATGAATTCCTGCCTAGGGTTTATTTCATAATATGTAAACAGAATTGTCCAAGGATTTCCGAAATATCAAGAAAGGTCATATCTAGGATATGGCATTGTTATTTAGAGGAAAGGAGTACCTATCTCGGGATTTTTGGAGCCACCGGGGCTCTGCACCTACTGCCATCCTATGTACCGGACATGCTAGTCTTGGGAGAAATTTGTTACCAAACCATTATGCATGGTTTCAATGCTTATTTAGTAAAAGACAAGAAAATAGCATTCATCCCATTTGGATTCTATGTAGGTTACCACTTGGTAAAATATACTACTTAGGCCAAAAAAGAAGCCCAAAATCAAGTGGAGTATAGGTTCTACACTAGCAGGTACAGGAAACATGACCCAAAAGGTCTAGTTGCTCAACACTCTAGTCAAGTGGTATCTCATTGGTCATATCCACATGACACCTTTGAGGATGAGATCTTCACTGAAAATGACATAGATTTGGAAGAGGTCCTACAAAGGAAAGAGAAAGAAAAACTTACATGTTTCAAAGCCATGTCAGGAGATGAAAAAATAGAGTGGTTGGAACAAATAGAAGGAGTTGTTGTAAAGGCACAAAATGAAAATACAGAGCAAGTAGAAAGGAGAGTTGAAGCACAACAGCTCTTGGAAGAGGCTGAGAGAATGTTCTGAGAGCACGGGGAAAATACCACTCTTCAAGAATTAGGACCACTAATGGTGACTCTTGTGGACATGCATATGGTAGAAGGAGGACAAACTCTTGGAAGAGGCTGAGAGAATGTTCTGAGAGCACGGGGAAAATACCACTCTTCAAGAATTAGGACCACTAATGGTGACTCTTGTGGACATGCATACGGTAGAAGGAGGACAAACTCTTGCAAGAGAAACTTCATCTGCGGGGAACAATGAACAACCTCATGAAAGACAGGTACATGTGGAACAATCAGGACCTGGATCAACAATTAAGGTTGTGACAGTGACATCAGGCCCAAGTATACTTGCACTGGTAATATCTGACCTAATTATAATCTATGATGATGATAGTGAGGATATGGATGCTATAGAAGTTCCCATTGTAAATGAAGTTTACACATAGATGTTAGAAACCCGACTATCTCAAGGACCGCAACCCTCAGATATGGGGACAAACTTGAATACAACAGAGAGCATTACTTACCCCTCAGGGCAAGGGTCACAACCTCTGGATGAAGGAGGAATCAATCAAGAGAGCAAGGGAGAGAAACAAGATACAAAGGGTACCCTCAATATGAAAAGGTGACACACAGGACAAAGACTAGGATGGAGCTCTAGAAGATGTTTGTCTTGTATGCAGAAGTATCCTTATATTTTCACTACTAGATACTTCACTTTGTAATGGGTTTTTATAAAGTTGTAATAAAGCGGTTCTTTTATGTAAGTGGATTTTTAATAAAGTGTACCTTATAATATTAAAGTGACTTTATTTCATAAAGTGCACTTATGTTATAAAGTGAAATTGTACTTTAATATTTTAAGTGATTTATTTTGGAGTGAATGAATCATGTCCCTTGATCATGCAAAGGCAAGATTAGATCTTGGCCTTTGGATTTAGGGATGGGGAAGGTGAAAGGTCATTTTCTAAATATAAGAGAATGCATTGGATAATGTGCAAGACACAACAAAGACAAGAGGATATTGAGAGATTGAGAGAGGAAAGTGAGCGGCTAATTTTTGGCAAGGATTCTAAGGGAGATTGGGAAAATTTCCCAAGGGAGAATTTTTTTGTTTAGAAGAGGTTGATTTTTATTGTTGAAGACAGGTCGTATTGTACAGATTTGTACAGGTCGTACAACAACAATTTTGGGCATGGAAATTGAGGCAAGTGTTGGCATGGTTTTTCATGCATCCATTGGTAACTTTTTTGTTGGAGGTCGGACGTACAAGAGTGAAGGTACGACAACCTGTTGTGGGAAACAATATCAAGGTGTTGAATTTGGAACATTTTTCTAGGCAGCAAATACAGATGTACGGATTTGAAACGCTTTTCTAAGAAGCAAATATGTGGGACTGTTGGGTGTTGCAAGTGATTCCCTTGGCTACTAAATGTAATTTTGTTTCTGATATACTTTCCTAAAGCTAATAAAATCTCTCTTTCTCTTTGGGTTTCCCCACATTGGGGTTTTTCTTTGGTTGGTTGCCTAAATTTCTGAGTATTACATGGATGTGTTATTGTTGTTCATTTTCCACTACAAAAGTGCTTGGCAATTGTTGGCACAGGGGAAAACCCATCGTTCAGCTCCAAGAGCACACCAACAAGCCCTAACTACTGGCCCTTTCGGCAACACCTGCAAAGCAGATGCAGTCTCACCCGAAGCAGTTATGAGGGGGTTGCAGGACAGAGATTTCTAGAACCAAGTGGAATATCAAGTGGATCTTAACACAAGAACAACACAGCATTCATATATCACTTATCAGCTTGATCTACTCCATGCATCTATCAGATCTACCTTAGCAATGCAATAACAGTATATGAATGGCAAATACAAAATACCAGTCATACACAACACAAACTATACGTGGTTCACCCTCTCTCTAGGGCTACGTCCACAGAATTGTGTTATATTATATTGAGGTAAAGCATACAATTCTTGTATGTGCTCTTAGCTAGAAAATATCCTTTCTTCTCCTCTCATAATCTTCCCTCCCTGTGCACCCAGCTGAAGATATTACAATACCAAAAGGCTCCCCCACTTAGCACTTCTCTCTCATAATACAATAATCCCTCACATCAACAATGACAACCTATCTTGATACCAACCCGACCCAGGTCCTCTTAACCTCTATTTATACATTACAATAGCTCGATGACAGCCTTAGGCTGAAACCTAGGTGTCCAAAACCCTAGGTCAACTTGACCCATATTTTCATGGCTTCGCCATCCTATCTTTCCTTCCTTCTCGCGCAGTGCTCCAAAGTATCCAACAGTGGCTCTTTCCTCTTGTTGACTTTTCCACGATCCTTCTTCCTTATTGATTTGTCATCCTTGATCTCCTCATCCAAGGGCTTGCTTTCCTGCACTTCACTCCGTCTTTTCTGCTCTTTTGCACACTTCGACCCAGTGATAGTCATTGTGCCTTACGCGAAGTTCACTTTTTCCATTTTCTTCTTTGTTCTTCACTTCCTTCTATAACCAAGGGCCAACATGCCCCCAACACTCACCTGTGACTCATCCTAAGTCACTTCATATCTGATCTTCCTTTTTTACTTAAACTTTGGGTTGTGTAGTGCAGCCTTTGCTTTATGCTCTATGCCTCCTCTTTGTCCTTGTGCAGACTGTCTTTTCTGTGTCGGGTACCCAGTTTCAACTTCACCTAGAACCTAGACCCTTTTATTTATGCTTCTTACTGAGAGTTGTGAGGCAGTTGGTTGTCATAGTACAACTTCATCTGACTCCCATTTACCAAACCTTTCTTCCATTCTCCCTTCAATGTCTTCAGTTGCGCAGCTCCTCCTTCTGTAACATAGGTGATCTCATATGGCCCGAGCCAATGCGTTCTGAACTTCCCAAGATGTTTTAGGAACTTATTGTCATACACCAGTACCATATCACCTTGTGCAATACAAAAGAAGATGGGGACAATTTAAAAGAAAGAGAGGATTGACCCTCTGTTACAGTTGTAGAAGACTAGGACATCTTGCTAAGGAATGCCCCGGAAGAAGACCTAGTTGTCTTTGTTGTAAGGCTATGGACCATGAAGTGTTGGATTGCCCTATAATGATTGCTAAGCTTGAAGGAATGAATCTGAACCAAGAAAACCCTAAGACAAATCCAGAAAAGGCAGAACCCCAACAAGAATCAGAGAAAGTATTGATACAAATGAAGGAAACCTTGAATGACCACCGACATGTCAGATTATCAGAGATTTTCAAAGAAAAAGAATGCATTGAAGAAAGAACAGGGGACTTCGACATTGACTGTGTTCTTGATGAAGAGACACAAGTGAATATTATGCCAGAAAGAACTTGGGAAGCTATAGGGAAGCCTTCTATGATCCCTTCATTAGGAGGAATAGGACTATTCAGAGGGAAGCTGGTAAGTTTATGTGGGAGGCTTGCTCAGATATCTACGACTATCAATGGAACTTCGACAAAGGAAGATTTTGAGATTATCAAATATATTGAAAACAACACCCCATTTATCATGTTACTAGGGAAACCTTGGATTGAAAGAGATCAATCCAGATGGAAAGAAGAAGAAGAAGCCTCTGAACAGAAAAAACAAGAATTAAAAGATTTCATGACCAGAAGGATCGCTTAATTGATTAAAGAACAGGAAAATGGATCAAAGCTATTTGACCCTAGAGACTCCAATGTTGAAGCTGCAAGACCACTAGAATACACTCAAAAGACTAAAGTACTTAATACAGAGGCAGAAGAGATGTTAACCCTGAAATATTCTCAACATCTCATAGTAACTATATCTAAAGAAGATAAGAATCAGAATGGAAAGAAGAAGACTGAGACGAAGCTCACTGGAAAGAAGGCTAGGAAGCTAAGTAGGAAGAGGGCTAAGATTGAAAAATTAAATAAGTTTCTAGAGGGAGCCTCACAGAAGGAAAATTTTCATAATTTGAGCCTCGCCGAGATATCAGAACAGTGACATAGGTCACTTCATCGTGGCGAAGCAATATAGTCATTGGGGATGATATATCTATTTGACTGATGCTCTGAATGGCTGAAAAAACATTTATGGCTTGCCACCTGACCGATGGACCGTGCCATAACAGACAGAACAAGAGTTAATGAAGCCCCATACCCGTTGCAAGCAATTTGTTGCTAAGTTTCCTATTTATCCCATCGCGCCATGCATGAAGAACACTTTTGCCAAATCGAGAATTTGAGCTCGCAACCTTGGTTAAGATTGTCCAATGATCATTACGCCATTACTTTCCATCTTATTGTCGTGTCTACATTACTTCATGAACCCGATATTATTAACCCCGAGCGTGTATGTCTGAGGAGCTTAGCGCACTTGAAGAATCTATGAAGGAAGTACTCATTGATCTCAGGACCGAGAAAGTCATGTCAGAAAGAAGGATGTTTGCAAGTGTGCAAGAATCATCGACAGGAGGAGTCCAAGCTTCTCCATCGACTGCTCGTGGAGCAGGAACTTCTAGAATCATGACAGAGACGAGATTTTGACTATGCCTTGGTCACTGCATACCTCCCGAAAGGGATACGCGCAGTTCGCACAGATAAGATAGCAATGTTGAATTTTAGTGACTTCAACCTTGGAGACCATAAAGATTACAGTATGCTCTCCCCACATAAGTATCTGACCAAGACGAAACGCAAGAATTCAAAGATTATCCCCCAACCTTGGACCCATAACCTCGCGCAGTCTACCTTGCTTGATGTTATGAATATCCCGCACTTCGGACGACATCAAGAAGTGAACACATGTGTTAAGTTGTTGTTTTCCTGTTACCATGGAGGATATTTATGGTTGAACCGATGTATCACAGTGGATCCGACCTTGATCCAATGGATCATCGGGCTAAGAATACAAGGCCCTAACCCACATGATTTTTACCCTGGAAAGACCACAAACCGAGCCTTAGCACAGAAGATAAAAGACACTTATGGCGATGTCGAGAGGGGCACGTGCGGCTACAAGGTAGCCTATATTCAGAATGGTATAGTACGCCTCACCTGCCAATTGATTGTAGGAAAGCTAGTTCACAAGAACCGACCAACCCAAGTCATTGGATTCGTAGTAGACCTCGCAGGAAAGTGCGTGGAGGGCCTACAGATGAATTGGGAGCAGTACTTGGTAAACCAAATGGAACTCGACTGCAGAGAATCCCACGACCAAGGATATGACTTCCATTTCAGTTGGCTCCTGATCCTAGTTGCTTTCATTGCATGGGAGATGCCGGAAGGTGCGACCTTCCTGGACATCGAGCCATTTGAACCATTGGTTGTGAAGTTCAGTACCCTGTGGTACTCAAACGATATGAATAAACAATGGCATTCAAATGCCATGTTTCATTCATATTATAATCAATTGAAAGTAGCTATCCAGTATACACCGTGCATCACTCTGAACACCCTCTACAGGTTTTGGCCCCTGATGAAGTTTAGTGCAGACAGACACTTTCTCTACATCACAACACACGCTGACGAGCACAAGCAGCAGTTACAGTACTATTATAGATTAACATAATAAGATCTGGAGGAGATCACAAAGGAATGGTCAGCGGACCTCCTTGTTCCATCTAACCCTGCAGACATATCTGATGTAGACAGTCCAGAAACTGTGCAGGATCTACCAGGACCTAGCATGCAACAGAATATCAACGAAGTGCAAGACTTAAGTAGTGACTCAGTGAAGACTTCTTCCATCATGCCAGAGAAAGAGGGTGATGGTGAAGAGTTATAAGAAGTCGAACAGAATCACAAAGACAAAGCGGATCTTTTGAAGAAGAGGAAGGGTTCACCTCAGAAACCTTCTTCCTGAAAGAAGTCCAAAGCTCCCGTGACTAAGTTGTAGACCACACTGACCCCAGACGACTTTAATTTCATCATTGCAGCCCTGAACGATGTTGCACTGGAGATAGTAGAGACACAAGAGGTGAAGTAGGAGTAGATGTATAATCGTATTGAGATTGAACTCCAAGGGGTGAAGCAGGCACTACATTCTAGTCGCGAAGTCTCTACTGCGCCTCTGACAGTAGGAACACTAGAACCAGGGGATGAGCCAGCTCAACTCCACCAGATTGCTGATACAGTTGAAGCTCGCCTTCGACAAGCTCAAGAAGAAATAGCGCAAGCCACTCAATATTTAACATAGGTACAGGGAGTTCTTATGGAGTAGCGCAGCACGTCAGAACGAGAAAAGATTGATCTCCAAGAAAAATGGGATGCAGAGTAAGAAGAGATACAGCAAAGCAAAGAATAGTTGCTCGTAAAGAAACTCGAGATAAAATAACTGGTCAACAGAGAAATTCATTCTGTGGCCGTCGTCGAAATACATACATAAGAATGGGTTCCACAGCAGGTGGCACAACTAGAAGGAGTAATTCAGAAGCTCTAGCATCGCATTGCAGATCTAGAGCTTTGCACAGTACCTGAGACCCCACAGGAGATCAGAGACCAAAGAGAAATAATTGTCCGTATAGTAGTTGACAAACTGAAAGCTCTTTCCTTGGAGTGCAAGCAGTTGAGTAGCAACAGCGCCCAGACATATGAGAACCTCACTGAGAACCCATAGTTATATAAATTGGAGTCCCATCTCCAGGAGGTGAAGTATGAAGCTGAAAATCTACAGACACAATTGAAGGCCCTGTCATCCATAGAAAGAATGAAGAGATCTCATGAGCAGCGCATGGCCCAGTAGCAGATCCATACGATCCAGAGAAAAGTGATGGAAGTGACTCAACGACTTCAACCGGTGCAAGATAAGGCATGTCATCTATTCACAGAGGTTGAAAGACGAAAAGAAGAGCTAGAACAGGTTGTGAGTGCAGCAGAATAGAACCTAGAGGGACCCGTCAATGATGCACTCATCTAAGAGTTTGTCAAACAAGACGTCATAGCACAACAATAGGTTGAAGCAGCTCGAGCCAAGCTCAAGGCATTTGAAGCAGAATTGATCATACCAGGGTGACTCGGGACGAGTCACATGTGAGTGTTGGGGGCCTATTGGCCCTTGACCAAGTTTTGGGAGATACTTGGTCATGTTTGACCATTTTTGGGACTTCGACGGCCTGTCGAAGATGGAGCGCCAGACGAAGCGGAGATTGCCGAATCTAGGTCCACTTTTGGGTCCCTTTTGGGTTTTTTGGAATATGTAATGGGAAAGGGATGTCGGCCCATGGATTTACCCACGTTTAGGCCCACTTTTGTAATGTATAAATAGATATCTAGGCATCTATCAGAAGATATAGAGATGTATGTGATGTAAGCTAAGTGCTAATAGATTTTATAAGTGCTCTATGCATGACTGTAAGAGGCTTGCAGAGCTAAGTGCAATTCGTTGTAAGGAGTTGTGGAAGGATTTGTGTTGTAGCGCAAGGAAGAAGGATCTAGCGAGCTGCACAGATCTTTTGTCCTATGTGAAGAAGGTTTTTGGTGGCTCTGTGTTGTAAATGATTGAAGATTCTAATAAAGAAGAAGAGTTGGTGGACGTAGCCCCAGGGTGGGGGTGAACCACGTAAATCTGTGTGTTATGCTTTGTGCTTCGACATGATGTGTTTATCCCTT
This sequence comes from Picea engelmannii, assembly GCA_009831015.1. Taxonomy (NCBI): domain Eukaryota; kingdom Viridiplantae; phylum Streptophyta; class Pinopsida; order Pinales; family Pinaceae; genus Picea; species Picea engelmannii. The sequence continues at coordinate 65,547 of ML838926.1, forward strand.
CTTTTTCTAAGTGCTTTGATATATTTAAATAGATCTACTTGTGCTTTGTGCTTCTTAGAGGTCTATGAATGTTAGATCTAACATGTATGAAGATGCTTAGTGTCGATCTATCGGTTCTGATCTGTTTTATTGTTGCTAAGTGTTGAAATACCTTAGGTCTAAGTGAATGTTGTGATGCTCTATGCTATCTGCAAAGTATAATAAGCGTTGAATATTGATGAATGATCTATGTTAACTACTATGTAAGCGATATAATCACATATATGTGTCCCAGCTAAGGTTACAAACACTTGAGTCCTACAAACACCCTTGCCTCTACTTCGGGTGAGACTTCATATGCTTCGTAGGTGTTTTCGAAAGGGCCGATAGTTAGGGTTTTGTTGGTGCGCTCTTGAGCATTGAACCTTGGGTCTGCCCTTATGCCAACAACAATGTGTATTTATGCTCATAATATTTTCTTAATGTGGGTTTATACATTTTAGAGTTCATAGATGACAGTTATCTCTAGGTTTCTAAGTGTATGACATAATTTAGTGCATGTTGATTTTGTCATTAAATTTCTACATGGTATCAGAGCTTGGGCTCTGAGTGACAGTGAGCAGTGAGATTTTTGGGCAAGGTTTGAAGGGGAGAAACTTGATTGTTTCTTTTCCATTGAAAAATTGACGAGTAGATGGTTTTCTGCATCAGGTATGAGGACCGGTTGGATGGGATTTCCAACTATTTGCAATGGAAATTCAGGATGTCAGCCATTATCAGGAAGAACAAGATTTGGAGCTTTGTCAGCGACATAGTTGTTGTTCCATCAGCTGAACCTATAGATTTGGATTTACATGACGTAAAGGAGGTGAAATATCAGAGGATTATTCTGGATGGGGTGAAGTACCACCTTATCCCTCATTTGGCTGAGAAGAATATAGCCAGAGAGATGTGGGATGCACTTAAAAACTTGTACAAGGCGAAGAATGAAAACCGGAAGATGGCCTTGAAGGACAAATTGCATGATACTAAGATGGGTAAAGGTGAGAGTGTGTCTTCTTATCTTACTTGGGTATCTCAAGTGAAAGATGAATTGGTTGCAGTTGGGGAGTTCATATCAGATTCAGATTTGGTGAGGATAGCCTTGAAAGGCTTCACCAAGGAATGGGAAGTCTTCGTGAAGTGTGTGGTGGGTCGTGAGCATCTTCCAAATTGGAGCAGAATGTGGGATGATTTCACTCAGGAGGAGATTCAGGAAGGATCTCAGAGAAGTGGACAGAAGACAGATGGAGTTGATGAATATGTTTCTCTTGCTACAAAGGGAAAGGGGAAGAAGAAAGGAAATTTTGGGAGGGACTTGAGTAAATTCAAATGTTATTGTTGTAACTAGTTGGGGCACCTTGCTTCTCAATGTCCTGAGAGGAAGAAGAAGAAGAAGGAATAGGAGGGGCTTGATACAGTTGTTATAGCAGTCATGGAGGACTTTTCATCCAAGTTTGATCAATACTTTTCTTTGGTACTCTAGTATCCATTGTCGGTACTGGAGGATTTGGGGGTGATAAAAGATGGATTGTTGACAGTGGAGCCTCTTGTCACATGAAGGGAATCTGGGGAGTATTCCTTATTATCACAAAGAGTCTCTTATGAGCACCAGCAAGAGGCTCATTTGGTGTGATTGAATCAATGCTCAAGGTGGAGTGGATTCTCCTAGGAGCTTAGGGTTCAGAGTGGTTGTCGGGAGAAGATCTTCTAGTTCAAGTTATGTGCAGGTGTTGGGGATGGCTCCAGGTTTAGAGGGAGATCTTACTGCAAACAGTGTGATGGGAACAACTGATGGTGATGGCAGCGAGCACATCCCTCGCTAAGAGGGAGTGTTATCTTCTATAGCTCGGCAGTTACTCTGCATGTTTGTCTTGTATGCGGAAGTAGCCTTATATTTGCACTACTAGACACTTGACTTTGTAACAGGTTTTTATAAAACTGTAATAAAGTGGTTCTTTTATGTAAGTGAATTTTTAATAAAGTGTACATTCTAATATTAAAGTGACTTTATTTCATAAAGTGCACTTATCTTATAAAGTGAAATTGTACTTTAATATTTTAAGTGATTTATTTTGGAGGGAATGAATCATGTCCCTTAATCATGTAAAGACAAGATTAGATCTTGGCCTTTGGATTTATGGATGGGGAAGGTGAAAGGTCATCTTTGAATTATAAGAGAATGCATTGGATAGTTTTCAAGACACAACAAAGAGAAGAGGAGATTGAGATATTTTCGAGAGAGCTTGAGAGAGGAAAGTGAGCAGCCAATTTTTGGCACGAATTCCAAGGGAGATTGGGCACATTTCCCAAGGGAGAAATTTTTGTTTAGAAGAGGCTGAGTTTTATTGTTGAAGACAGATTGTATTGCACGGATCCATACGTGTCGTATTGTATGGATATGTACAGGTCGTACAACAACAAGTTTGGGCACGGAAATTGAGGCAACTGTGCACACAGTTTTCAAGGCATCCATTAGTGAATTTTATGTTGGAGTTCAGTTGTATATGAGTGAAGGTACAAAAACCTGTCGTGGGCACAAATATTTAAGTGTTGATTTCAGCAAAGGCCGTACCGCTGTAGGGATTTGGCACATTTTTCTAGGCAGCAGATTTGTGGGACTGTTGGGTGTTGTAAGTGATTCTCTAGGCTGCTAAATGTAATTTTGTTGTTGATATAATTTCCTGAAGCTAATCAAATATCTCTCTCTCTTTGGGTTTCCCCATTGGGGTTTTTCCCTGACCGTTTGCCTAAATTTATGAGTATTACATGGATGTGTGATTGTTTCCCATTGTGTTTATTCCGCTGCAAAAGTGCTTGGCAATGTGTATTTTTGCTCATAATATTTTCTAAATGTGGATTTATACATTTCAGAGTTCATAGATGACAGTTATCTCTAGGTTTCTAAGTGTATGATAGAATTTAGTGCATGTTGATTTTGTTATTAAATTTCTACATCGGATAAAGAAGAAAGTGAGGATAATTCAAATTGTGGAAGGCAACCTGCAGGTGACACACCCAGAAGCCATGGACATGAGGAGAAAGACGATGACAAAGAATCTGAAGATACCACAGTAAAGAATCCAAACTCATATTTGCCCAAAGAAATGACAACACCCACTGCAACAACAACAAAGAATGTGACAAAGGTCACCACTGACACCATGCAGGTAGGAGAGATCCTCAATGATGTAGATATTGGACTCATAGATATCTCTAGAAAATATTCTATAGCTCTAGGTCAAGAGAACACATCAGGAAGAGATTGAGAAAACATCAACAACCAAGTACCAGCAGCTAACAAAGGTAAAGAACCTGACTTTGAACACTTTCATACTCCAGGAAATCTGAGCAATGCTCTCTCATGGGGGGACCAACCAATTCCAGAAATTGTAGACAATGTGGTTGATGTTCAAGCAATCGCTTATGTCAGTAAAATACAATTGATAGTCAAAAGGACTGGAAAGAAGAGGATACCTACTTTGGACAGCGTTGTGATGATCACCACGGAAGAAACTTTGTTCGACGCTAGACAATCCAAAGTGAGTGAGTTACTAGGAGTCGGAATGGCCATATCCAGCACCACCATTGACAGAGCAAGAGAAGATAAGTGGGTGGCAGAATCCATGAAACAAGAACTTGAGAATCTCGGACATCAAGCCAAGTATTACCAAGACACCACTCAGGCAATCATTTTTATAAGAGTTGAGTTTTTAGCAGGATACGGTCAGTTTAAAATAGAAAGGGATACATTTATGACTAAGGTGGTAAGGTACCAGGAAGAGACTCTACTAGGGTTGACGAAACTCAAAGAGATGTCGAGATGGTTCGAATGGTCACACATGGTCCTAGAACAAATCCATTACGTTTGGAAAATTCAGAAGGTTTGAGGGAGTGAGGAACATGTTATTAGGATGCTTCAGGATGGTAGCTTAGTAAGGTTTCAGAAGTCAGTTGAGTATTGGATGCAGCTAGTAGTGGAACCATAGAAAAATATGAAAGACAGATGGGTGGAATATCTCAATAATTGGAAGAAGATAAATCATAGAATGAGAGATATCCAACTCCCCGATTTTAGTATGCCTGAGGATTTTTTAGACCTTTGTGATATAGTCAAATAGCACAATGAGCAGGATCATAATTTCGAGGAAGATGTTCTCAGAATCATGGTTTGGATAATGGACATGTAAGATAGTTTTCTAATTGGTCGATAGCTGCGTCAATTGTGCTTAAATACTTGGGTGTTGAGATAGACCGATTCAAATTTCGAGTGGTAGGGATGAAAGATGAGCTCAATGCATCGATAGAGTAGCACCAGTTCCCTTACCTTCACACTTATGAAGATATTTTCACCCAATGGTACGAATATGACCGAGATAATTTGTTAAGTTAACTAGAACACCAGCAGTTTACACATGGAGGATTCCACACTACTGATTTTGTACTTTACTTTTTACTGAACTTTGAATCTATTTTTAGTATGTTTGTTTTTCATAAAGAAGGACATCTACCTTGTTTTGAAGATTCGATGGTTGGTTGTAAGAACTAAAGGATTGGACAAAGAATTATTTTGGAGTTTATTATTGAAGCTCATATAGAGTTGGAGAAAAACTTCTACCAAGCTTGCTTGAGGATTAACTTGATCTGTGGATTGCTCTGCAAACAGTTTTTCTACTACATGACTTTTATTAGGATTGTGATTATGTAAGTTATCTTGAATGATTTTGATTGCTAAATTAATGTTGGTTTAAATTCGATGGTGTTTTCTTTATATTGCATGCAGAAGTAAATGCATAATTAGTCATGGTATTCATTATACATGTGATTTGTGCTTTATTGTTTCCCATTTTTTCTTTCAAGTAATATTTTTCGATTGGTTAATGATAGTATTATATGTTAGTATTGATTAGACACATATTTTTTGACATATCGTTGACAAAGGGTTACCCCATGTTTGGTTTTCTTCCAATTTAATCATTTTAAGTTATTTATATTTCTAGCATGTTTGAATAATAAAGAAAAAGAAATACCCAAAAAGAGATACATCGTTAGAGAGGGAAATTTCAGGAACGACATTTAAATCCCATCGAAACTTGTTGAACTATCAATCCGTAGAATCATGCTACTTCAAACAGAGAAGAGTTTAATTGGGCCTCATGTCTGGGCGTGATTCCTATTGTTGAGTCAAAGGGAATTTAGACCCCTCAACAGAGAGGTCCAAAAAGGAAGAGATGTGAGGCGAAGCACTAAGGAAGTGGCAGAGGATAGATTCCATGCGCTAAATTATGAGCGGCACTAAAGAGTGACCTTTATTTTTTCCTCCGCAAAGCAAAACCTCCACAAAATTTAATTGTGGAGGTTTGAATATGTAGTTTGTGAATTAAATTTTTTTTCTTCTTGTTTCTCCTACTGTTGTTGCTGCTACCGCACTCGGTGTCATCGTCATATCTGATTCACATAAAATTATTTTTAGGCACATCTATATAGATAAAAGAAATTTAAAATATAAAACACAAACATATATAACTAATTTGTGTTTATCAAAAACTGAAATTAGTTTTTGTTTGCAAACAAAAAGTGAAAAAGTAATTGGTGCTATTAATAACTTCATACACACCATTACTAGTGCTCCACATTATACATAAGGCACTAAAAAATGGTTTGTTGAATTTAATGCACCAATGTGACATTGTTAGTTGAGCATTAATATCTATAGGGGTGCATTGTGATACATAGCGCATCGGTCAAGGGTTGTCATACAAAACAACCTACGATGTCATTTCACATATGAACTATGTAACTCGAGGTTGTTGGTTCTATGGAACACACCATTGTAGTAGAATTTTTTAATGATAGACCCAGTAGTGCGCTTCGTTATAGGAAAAGCACCGATACTCTATGTTCCTTCGAGCACCAGATGTTTTTTAACGGTGTGTTTCCATTTATGATGCACCGGTAACTGGCGCGTTTAAATGATGCACCATAATGATATTTTTTAAAATATTTCTCTCGTTGCAACTCACTTAACTGCACCAGTTTGTTTCTTGGAACGTAACGCAAAAACGCTCCATTTTAGCTTTGTATTCATTGATATCAGTGTGTTTTTCTTATAACGCATCGGTAACAGGGCATCCCATCAAACAAACCAATATGGTAAATTATTATGTATTTTTCTCGCTATCGTGTAGTACATAGCACCGATGCATTTTATTTATTTGACACACAGTTGAGCAAAAAAATTGTATCAAAAACTAGGCAGTTTGTTCGATTAATAGTGTAACATCCCCACTATAACCCCCATTTTAATTAATGTTTAATGTAGATATAATGTGTGGCAACGATCAACCGATGTATGTGTGAATTGTTCTTTTAAATTTTAATTATAAAACGCAATGCCAATTGTTGGGGGATATTGACAGAGATGGGGGATGAATTAATCCAAAAGAGAGGGGAGGGTCTAAGAGGATGTCAAAGTGAGGGGTCAAAGGGGGAATTACCAATGTCTATTAATTCAACCCACTTCCTAAAATTACTATTGGTATATGAACCTTCTATTTTGTTGTTGGGTGTTCCCAAACCCAATCATTGAATGCATGTAAGAGGGTGGGTGTGAGGAGTCACATCCCATAGTTATTGGGAACATGGGAGTTGAGAACAATGAGTTTGGAGAAGAGTGTAATTCAAGCAAGTAATCCAAAGAGAGGAAATTTGTATGGATGGTTATAACATTTTTAGACGGTCAAGTTTTTGCATGAACAGAGAGTAGAAATAAGAAAAGAGGAGCTTTGGAGCTAGATCAACCATGGAGGGGGGTTCTGGAGTGTATTTGGAGCAAAATACTGAATAGCCAAATTGTTAGGACTAAAGAGTGAATTCATGTGTGAGTTGCATTGTAACAAAAAGTGATTGTTGTTATTTGCTAGTAGTTTTCCTAGTAGTGAGTTCCCTTGAGCTCCCAACAGAGAGATCCTTGGTTACATGCGCCATAGAGACCCCGAGAAATGAATGGGACACCTAATGGACATATAGTAGTGAAAGGGTACATTCATTGGGTTGGAAATGTCGAGAGAAAGAGAGCTGGTGGAAAATCGGGATAACTATAGGAGAATACCAGTGGGTTATTGGATTTCTAAGTTGTGAGTCGACAGTGAGAGATCACCATGTTTTGTGGATTTCTCCCCAGCTCGAGGGTGACTTTCTGTTGAAATTTGGAACAGCAAGTCTATGGTTAGGTGGAACGTCCATCCCAAGCAATTAGTTGCACAACCATTTTTAAAAAATAAGTGTTTTATCTTGTTTCTTTGTTGCATTCTGAGTTTAATCGGTGTGTATTAAATATGTGTTTGAGAACGATTTATATGTTGTTGTGTTGATTTATTTAAATTGAATTCATGTCATTTTTATCATATTGTAGATGCATTTAATTATGATATCATGCAGTAGTTAAATCCTTGTATAATTTGTAGTTGATAAGCTATAGGAATTTAGTGATCCAAATCTATCTTTTACACGACTATGGTTGAGTTATTATGCATGTGTTGATTAACCAATTAGGAAGATTAATGAAAGAGGAAGAATATATGAGAATATATCACAGCCATATAAACATGTATAGAACTGAAATGAAGCAATAAACAACAGCAAACCATAACAAAAATGTGATAACGGAGTTCAGCAATCTTCGCCTACGTCTTTGGGCCTTGTCTCGGTGGGCTTTGCTTCTTTTTGTTTGAAGCTTTACAAGTAAATAATTAAAGTGAAAAAAGGTTACAAGACTGATCTGGCCATGTTCTACCAGATCTCATGAACCCATCAAAACTAACGGCACCCAAATCGGATGAATGAGGCTCCCAGAAATGGACCGCAAAGGTGTGCTCCTCAATAGCTTATGTGCATAACAATGGCCTTTGGCTCAACAATATCGTAGCATAAAACTGTTCTAAACCACCATTGATCTCTCATGGCCTCAAGAAGGTCTGGTTTATATAAACCTAAAGTTGTTTATCATCCCTCAACTTCCTCCCTAGATTTGGCCTCAAAAAGGGCCCAATATCTCCCAATAATGGTAAAATCCTCTAATAGCAAGCCTAAAATCAATATAAAATCCATCAACCAAAGTAGAAAACCCACTTTAGCACTATAATTGGGGCGCATCCCCCTTTGCGCTAACCTCTAGTCCTATGTGTGTCTCCACGTGCTCTGTGGCTTAACTTTATGTGTTGGCCCCCTATATGATTGGAACATGGTCGCATTACACCCCATGTGCCTCGATCCCAAAGCTGCATGCACCAACTAGTGGATAAGCCCCCCAAATAAAGCCCTGGGTTTAGCACCTTGGTCGGCGGGCTAGCCCGACCGACCGAGTTCTAACCTATAACAAACGCGCCAAACAATGAAGCATCGGGGCATCGAGTCTTATGGAACGAGATAATAGAGAAGCCCAAAATCGGGGGCTATGCTCTTATCCTCCCGTGCCAACTTTATAGTTAAAATGAGGCGTGTTCATATAGCATTTCCACATGGGACCGCTCCTGGGGCCTGGCGCCTAGCCCCAGCCTGACCCTCCGCCAAACTAGTTGCCCATTCAACTTAAATAAATACTCTTTCAGTTATAGTTAAAAACCAACCGAATAGTGGCCTGTCTAGCTCGCCATGCCCAAAGCGTTAGGCTAGAAGGAGGTCCCGTGTTCGAACCTCAAGCACTCCATAACCATTTTTGCAAACAATCAACGAGCCAACCAATGGGTGCCATGTGGCACCCCACTATTTGCCCACATATCTGCCACTTGTCATCTCACGGTTGGACACGTCTGCTACCCAATCAGCAACCGTACATTGTCACATCATCCATGCCACGTGTCGTCGATCGTACTCGGCCATGTCATATGTGCCACATGTCATCGACCGTACCCTGCCACATGTCACCACTACAAGGGTGACACGTGTCGCTCGCTGATTGGTCCTTGTACTTGTCCATGTCAGGTTTGTACACCCAGTCACCATGCCACATGTCACGTCCAGAGTCTACCTCGTCAATTGTACAAAATCTACCAACTATGTTGCCACGTCAGTTGTACGGCCTATACAGTCAGCTTCCACATGGAACTGTACGGACTGTACAGTCAGTATTTTTTTTGCCTATTTGGAAAAATGAACAGAACGCTATATCAGGATCATACGATGTTTGTTTGATCTTGTTCAAGTTGGGTTGGGTTCGTATCAATTAGACCTACGCACAAGACTAGTTTGAATCCATTTTGAGAATATTTATTTTTAGGCCTTTCTGAGCCCCATCAAGCTCCTTGATTTGAATCTGGATCACACCTCCCCACTAAAGGACCTTTTGGACCCCAAAAGGTTACAAGAATGGACTTTTAAATGCATTCGTCTTAGCATTTAAATGCATAAATATTTTCCGAGGTGGTGAAAGGAAATTCAGTAAAAGGGGCCAGATAACTTCACCGAGGTACTGAACAGGCTCGTTGGCAGTGAAGCAATGTCTAAGATATTTGTAAGGCTGTTATACATGAATATCACTCTACTCTGGTAACCAATGCTTTCTAAAAATTTGATCAACATCCCAAATTCAGACGGGACTTCCCGATTAAAAAATGTATAATCTCATCCTTTTGATGCAAGTCGAGAGCCACAAGATCTGTTGAGTCTCCTAGGGTCGTTTCGACTGTCTCAAAACATACCCAAAGTTAGTAGTGGGAAAGGGAAAATTGTGAAAGGGAATACAACTGCGTTTGAAAAGAGTATCTGATTTTGAAAAACTTCTCGAGGTAAAGAACGGAGTCTTTTCCCCCCTTCAATCCTTTTTCCTTGGAATTTTTCCGCCTGATTGAGTGTTTGACTCCATTTACCCAATATTGGCACGTGGTCTACTGTTCTTCCCGCCTCACAGGAAGGCGGGATCCCTAGTTGGAGCCTATGTTGGAGCCGCCCTTGTTTTTTAACCCGTCACAATTTTCATTTTTGATACTTGAAATCTAAAGATGGTCTTATTTTCCCCCCGAGATGGCGAGACCTCTGAAACCTGGTCGCGTGAGCAGCGATGATTTTCTACTCTCGAAACGAGTCCACTTTCGTAAGAATGTTCGCCCTTTTTGTTTTACTTTGGGATCTCGCAGGCCGGATGCTATAATCCATGAGTTCACGCGTCCCGAGTCACGAAACGGCGAAGTCGTTTTAAATTTTCACTCAAGACAGTAACCAGGGTAAAATCTTTTAACTCACGATTAGACGTCGTCGGGGTTTCGTGCCTCGGCGTTCGCCAAGTTTGAAATTTTATTTTACAGCCCCGAGAGCCGAGAACGCGAGGTCCTTTCTGGGTAACCCATGTCAAGGATCAAAGGCAAAAAAGCTAACCACGGTAAAAGTTGTCCTCGGCATTATCTTTTTCGAAAATTACAGCTTCTAAACCCCGACTCACGAAGTCACGAGGTAATTATAACATGATTAATTAGTCACTTAATTCAAGATTATCTTCCCCTTAATTAAGTCTTGATTCGCAATCTCGTGGTTTCGCGACTCGGCATATAAATCTCCCAGAAACCTGTCTTCGAAATCCCGAATCACGATACGGCAAATGAAATAATTATAAAATTAATTATGCCTCCAAATCACAATTACCTTTAATTAAACCAAAATCGGTCCTCGCGGTCTGGGGAGTTAGAGACTCAAATTGTTAAAAGAAATTCCACGATATAACGAATGGCGAAGAAATTTATTAGTATTGGTGGGATTGGATTAATTAAGCTAAAACGAGATATATCACGCGCCTCGAGGCTTGCATGTTTCCCGAGGTAGTCTTTTCTCTCCATACTTCGACTGACTGTCAAACCGCCAGAAATTTATGACATTTATGGAAAAATAGGGTAAATCTACGCATATAAGATCGAATTTTACGCAATAAATTTATTTCTAATTACGATTTGACAGGCTTATTTTGAAAAGTACCGAGTTTTCAAATATATATAAGAGTTTCATTTCATTATAACGAACACAGTTTCATAAACACGCAGACCTCATCACTTCTGAGTAAACTAATTTCTACATGTATACGCAGTTCTATCGCAGAAGAGAGAAAACACAAGCTTCGGCTATGGCTCCGCGGAAAGTAGCAAAGGTGAATGTCGAGGTCGCAGGACAAGGCTCAGACAATGTCTCCGACACTTCACCCCGAAGTGTCGACTCAGTCCCCAACTGGTCATTTGTTTCAGACATTCTGCAATCGGAATTGGTGGATTATTCAGACAACTCAGACGACAATGAAAATGATGATTTAAACACCAAATACAAGATAGTTGTCCAATCCGGAATGCACAGGGTAGCAGCCAGACCACGGTTTCTCCCATATTATGACATGATCTGATGGGCGTTGGATCACGTAGACATACCCACCAGGACTATCATGAACGGGCAGCGGGTCACGGTCGGGACCTTTAGGCCGGAACATATCCAAACCATGTATAAGCTCCCGAAGATGTCTGAATACACATATGGTGTTGAGTTCCTGGAGGAATTCAAAAATAAGGAGTGCAAACAATATGATAAAACCATGCCCAGTTTGATAAAGGATTGGGTTTCGTGCACCGCGAAATTCAGAGCAAATGACCAGGGCATTTATTCAATCGCTTCATTGGAGCCACAGTATAAATATGTGGCCATGATGACATGTCGGCTATTTGGGAGAGAGGACACATCGCATTTTTTCATTGTGTGGGTGCCTCTAATGTTTCGGGTCGCAGAAGGTTGCTCTTTTAATTGGGCAAAGATACTCTCGGATAGTTTGGCCAACCGGGTCACAGAGTATCGGGAGCAGAAGGCAAGTGGGGGGTCGTCCTCATTCTTCATGTCCGCATATATTATGGACGCGATATGTTCCATGACACCATTTCCATTGATGAGCTGGGCTTCGACTCCGGACGAAGACAGACCCATACATGTATATCACGAAAAGCTATGGGAAAATAAAGCGGAAAGTTTCGCATACGAAATTTTCAACTGCGTGATGGTGCCCCTGCATATTGTCATTTTTGGTCACCCACCACCTCGTGTCTCGGACAGCATTGCAGCAAATCTGAGTGGCATAGCGGACTGGTACGTGGAGGCAAAGTTCTCGTACTTCAAAGTGTTCGGGGCTGTTGTTCCCCCGCTTGCGCTACCATTGTTCATTCCCGACAAGCTGGCTTGTCGCGAGGTCACCTGACAGACAGTAATTGGCGGGGTGAGTAAAGAACTAAAAGGATACTCAAAGAAGGTATGGTCATCTTTTCCCATTCGGCTGAATTCTTATTCTTTATTGGATTTTGGGCATGCCAAAGCCGAGGCCGCAGCCCTGGAAGACCTGAATTTGGTCTCCATCGAGTATAAGAAACATGATCCACAGAAGGTTGTGAGCAACCATTTAGCTAATTGTGGGCTCAAGAGGTTTGAACATGAGAATTCTCCTTCGGATGACATTTTCCGAGGGGCGAGGTCTTATGAAGAAGTTCTATCCCGGATCCGATCATTGGCTCTCGAAGACACGGTCGCTGTATTAAAATTCTAGGAGCATAGACGAAGCAGCCTCCCCATTGTGTTGCGAGGTGAGAGTCTAGGTGTTTCTGAGACAAAACAGAAGGATACTGAAGGTCCCAAAGATGCAACTCCTGACTCGGGAAAACACCAGGACGAGGGGAAACAAACAAATAATTCTGAAGCAGAGGCACAAACTCCGGACCTGCCAAAGAAACAGAATCCGGGAACCGAGACAAAAACCCCTGAACCGCCAAAGAAGCAAGACCCGGTCGACACCCCAGGAAAATCAGCGAAACAAATCGGGGAACCCATCACTTTTGTCACCCCCTTGCAGTCGACGCAAGGAAATATCGAATAAGGATGGATATTCAATGAGGAAATGAGGCCCATAAGAGCAGAGGAACTTCCTCCGAACGAGTTTTTATTTGATAAAAAGAGAAAAGCGGTAGTAAAGAGGGAATTCTACCAGGAGGGAGAGTCGACTGCTAAGAAGTACAAAGTTATGACTGACGGAAAGAATAAAAAGAATGAGTAATTCACCACTGAGATCGCAGGGACGCTAAGAGCGTATGCATCGGCGAATCAATTTTTGGTCGGACTTTTAAAGAACCAACTCAAAAGGAAAAATCGCCTGATCAGGACTCTCGAGGCCAGATTGGCCTCGGCCACGGAAAATGCTAAAGGCCAGGTGAGCGTGGAGATAGAGCTGGCCCGATCGGCTGATAAAAATGAAATAGAGGTACTCAAAACCAAGCTGGAGCAAGCACAGCTAGTGGTCCGAGACGGTCGGATACAGGCGGGTCAACAGAGGAATTTGATTAAAGAGTTGCAGGTTCGGGCAGCAATCGTCGAACGCAGAATGATCGACGTGGAGATGTTCAAATCCCAAGCAATTGGAATTTGGAGCAGAATCTCTTCGGTTGGGCAGAGTTTGCTCGCCAGGATAGGAGATATCCGAGAAAACTGTCTGTTGGTAAATCAGGTTTCCGAGAACCTGGCTTCCAGAGAAAGGGATGCAGAAGCGGCTCGGGTCGCCTTCCAGGAGGCGGTGATAGCCACGAATAGCAGAGTTTCAGCAGGTGCTCCCGGTTCGCCCTCCCAGAACAAACCAGAGGTAATATTCTGTTGAAGGATTGGGAGCACAACATTACCCTAGGCAAGGAGCAAGCCCAAAAGGTAACCAATTCTTTAGAAGAAGCCTTTAATTCCATAGACGGCGAGTTGTTGGGTATTGACAGTGGAGGCGATGCAGAAGCATTGATGCAAATGAATGTGGAACAGATCTCACTTGATCTGAAAGAGAAGGATGAGAGAGATTAGGCCGATATCTCTCAGATAGACATGGTGGATATGGTCCAAGTTGATAAGCACATGATCAAACCCAGCGCGCAACTAAGTGCCCTCGACATCATCGGTGCACAAATGGAGGACAAGCTGCAGCAGTTAGCCCGAGAATGTTACTTCATCGAGGCCAGCTGTCAAGCAGAGCCTTCACGGCTTGTATCTCAGTTAGTGGAAAGATGTATCGCCTGCGCCGAGTCCACACGACGACGAACACCTGGCGCCAAGTGAAGACAGAGTAGGAGAAATGGAGCGATTGCTCTCTTCTCTGTCATAACCAAAATTTTGCGACTATTGAGATTCTACCTGCTTTGTAAAAATTGTATAAATATACCCCAGAAAAAAATAAAGAGGGCTGGACCTTTTTGAGTCATTTGTAATAGAGTTTTTACCTTGAGAGTTAATACAAGCAGATCTGGAGATTCTCAATTCCGTCACTTCTGTATTACGAATTTGCTTCCTTATATCTCATTTTTACATTGCAATTCATATTCATAATTAATGTGCTTCGTTATAATTTAGTACGACCACTACTATAGCGAATGAATTTGGGTTTTCTGTAATTGTTTATTGTCTTTCCTCTGCACCAGCTATCAGCGGTGTAAGACCAATCTGCATTTTCAGAACTCTACATATATTCTTTGTTACATCGGTTATTTACTTACATATTTTCTTCTTCCGTTTATGTTGCGAAACTTTCCCCTGGCAGGAACTTCACACTGTAAACGGCTTTATGTTTTTCTCCCATCTCACACCTTTTATCAAAATATAATACAGTTACGGGAACGAGCCTTAGATTTGCATTTATATTTTATTTTTGCAACCGTAAGTTCTCTTTTATAAGACCAAACTGAGATAGCACTCAACCTTTCTTAAAGTGTTTCTTACCTGCGTTGTTCCCCCATGACAGTTCCTATACCAACTCAACCTAACGTTGAACCCGGACTATTGAACCAAACGCACATCCCTCTAAACCTATTCAACACCATCCTTAAAACGGCAACTAATCGGGCCGAACTTGAACAATCATGGGCCTCCATTGAACGAGACATAACTATTCAGGAACAGTTGGAAGCCAGACAATGCCAACGAAAAAATCTTCCTTAGTTTCCTTCTCTGAGTTGACGTTTCTCCCTTCTCCATCTTTTAACCACTTTCTGATGCCTTGACACTGTACTTTAAAGCCTTAAGTACAGACTCGGGAACAACACATGGATAAATAGTCCACAAGTTTTGGATTACTTGATTATGCTTATTATAATCAAAAGGAGAATTGGTAAAAACATGACCATTATACCTTCCATGTTTCTCTTCACTTTGATTTGGAGATGAATTGCATTCACTACCATAATCATGGAGTGATGTTCCATTTCCTTTCGTGAAATGTTCCTGCAATGTCTTAAGCTGGCCATTTGAAGCATTACTTGTTTCTGAAGTTTTAGAACCAATCTTGGAGGATGCTCCAAGCTCCACTTCTCCATATCCCAATCCCAAATATCGAGGCCTTTCCACAACCTCAAAATGATACCTTGTACCTCACATCCAAGGCCCTTTCCTTCTTCATAACCCATCTTGGTTAGCAATTTCAAACCTACACCTTTAGTATGTTTTTCAAATGCACCAAACCATCTTGATGGGAACAAGGAGAATTTGATGAATGACCTTCATTGCATACCTCAAAGTTTTTTTCTGAAACAGATGTAGAAGTATCTTCCTTCAATCCTTATTTTCCTTTGTTGTTATTTGAAGCTTTCTCTTGAACCATTCTCTTTCGTTCCAAGTAGTCTTCATACAACACTTTCACCATATCAGACATGGAAAACACCGAATTTCTGAACTCCTTCTCATCTTGAGAAATTCCTCCTATAGATTCCATTTTCTCCCTTGAGATGAGCTCTTCCCTGGTTAACATGCAAAACTCAAATTCCAAATGTCAACTAGCTATGATACCACTTGATCCGAATCTATCTTTTACATGACTATGGTTGAGTTATTATGCATGTGTTGATTAACTAATTAGGAAGATTAATGAAAGAGGAATAAGATATGAGAATATATCACATCCATATAAACATGTACAGAACTGAAATGAAGCAATAAACAATAGCAAACCATAACACAAATGTGATAACAGAATTCGGCAATCTTCTCCTACGTCTTCGGGCCTTGTCTCGGTGTGCTTTGCTTATTTATGTTCAAAGATTTACAAGTACATCATGATAGTGAAAAAAGGTTACAAGACTAATCTGGTTGTGTTCTACCAGATCTCATGAACCCATCAAAATTGACGGCACCCAAATCGGATGAACGAGGCTCCCAGAAATGGCTCGCAAAGGTGTGCTCCTCAATAGCTTCCCTACATAACAATGGCCTTTGGCTCAACAATCTGGCAACATAAACCTATTTTGAACCACCACTGATCTCTCATGGACTCAAGAAGGCCTGGTTTATAGAGATCTGAAGTTGGTTATCATCCCCCAACTTCCTCCCAAGATCTGCCCTCAAAAAGGGCCCAATATCTCCCAATAATGGGAAAAATCCTCTAATAACAGACCTAAAATAAATATAAAATCCATAAACCAAAGTAGAAAAACCACTTTATCACTATAATTCGGGTGCATCCCCCTTTACACTAGCCCTTTTTTCCTATGGGCGCGCTCCATGTGCTCTGTGGCTTAACTTTGTGAACTAACCCCCTATATGATTGGCACCTGGTTGCATTACACCTCATGTGCCCCGGTCCCAAAGCTGCATGCGCCAACTGGTGGAGAAGCCCCCCAAATAAAGCCCTAGTTTTATCACCTTGGTCGGCGGGCTAGCCTGACCGACCGGGTGTTAACCCGTAACAAACGTGCCAAACAAAGAAGCATCGGGTCTTATGGAACGAGCTAACAGAACAGCCCGGAACCAGGGGCTAGGCTCTTATCCTCCCGCGACAACTTTACAGTTAAACTGAGGTGTGGTCATATAGCGTCGCCACATGCGACCGTTCCTGGGGACTGGGGCCTAGCCCCAACCCGACCCTCCACCAAACTATTCACCCATTCAACTTAAATAAATACTCCGTCGATTATAGTTAAGAACCAACTGACGAGTGGCTTGGCTAGCTCACTATGCCCAAAGCGTTAGGTTGGAAGGAGGTCCCGTGTTTGAACCTCAAGCACCCCATAACCATTTTTGAAAACAATCAACGAGCCAACCAATGGGTGCCATGTGGCAACCCATGTCTGGTCCACGTGGCAGCCCATGTCTGGTCCACGTGGCACCCCACTATTCACCCACATATCTGCTACTTGTTAGCTCGCGGTTGGACACGTCTGCTACCTAGTCAGCAACCGTACATTATCACATCATCCATGCCACATGTCGTCGAATGTACTTGGCCACGTCATTTGTGCCACATGTTTTTGACCGTACCCTGCCATGTGTCACCATTGCAAGGGTGACACATGTCTCTCGTTGATTGGTCCCTATACCTGTCCATGTCATCTCAGTACGCCCAGTCACCCTACCACATGTCACCTCCAGAGGTTGCCTCATCAGTTGTACAAAATCTTCCAAATGTGTTGCCACATCATATGTACAGTCGTACGACCTGTACAGTCAGCTGCCACATGGCACTGTACGGGCTGTATAGTCAGCATTTTTTTTTCATGTTTGGAAAAACTAACAGAATGCGATATCAGGAGCATATGACGTATGTTTGAGCCCATTCAAGTTGTGTTGGGTTCATATAGACAATACCTACGTACACATCCATTTTGAATCCATTCTGATAACATTGATTTTTAGGCCTTTATGAGCCCCATCAAGCTCCTGGATCTGAATCTGGATCATTTAGTTACAAGAAAAAAAATTGTTTTTATGTGTTTTCTACATAGTAATGATCGTAGTTTAGTTGGGGTTCCTTATAGATTGGTATCAGAGCTTTTGGTTCAACACGAGACCCATATGTGCCAAGAAACAACGCGAATTTGGTAAAAAATCGTTGTTACGAACTTGTTTTGTGATGGATTTGGGGAAAATGATGAAAGGTTGTTGGGGAAATTTCCTTATAACCCTCTCAAGAGTGATCAATGGCATCAATATGAAGAGTTGCAAAGTTAAAATTCAATTTGGAAGGTCGAATTTCATGTTTTAATGGTCGTTTTAGAGTTGGGTGAAGTTTGATGAATTGATAATCGAGATCACATTTGATTTCAATATCAACAACCCAGATTCATCGTGAATATATTTAAAAACTTATAAGGTTTTTCGGAGTTTGGAAAAGTCTAGTAGATCAACGACCATGATTCATTTTCAAACGTTTGTGAAGTGGAGAAGATCGACGGTCTGGAATATTTTTCGGAGGTTGAAAAAAGGGATTCGATCGACAATCAAGATCATCTTATCTTGGAAATCTACGACCCAGATTCATTTTGCTTTTGGTCAAAAATTTACTAAGTATTGGGAGTCAAAGAAAATTCATGAATAAATTAAAACACCAAAAGATAACTTTGAGGGCCTATGGTCGATGATTGGATCAGATGAATGGACAAAGTGGTTGGCTCAGCAAGAGAAATCGTTGGCATCCGATGGTCAAGTTGACCATTTTAGCAAGGTGTTTTCTCAGCAAGAGGAATCATTGATCCCCGATGGTCGATGGTCGAGTCAGCCAATTTGGTGAGGTGTTTGGGTTTCCCAAGGGAAATTGTAGATTATAATGAAGAAAAGAGAAGAATGATGTGTCATTCCATGTCATCATCCACATGTCATGCCACATCAACCAAGTTAACACCTCAAGGTGATGTGTAATGCCACGTCATCATCCACGTGTCAAGCCACATCAACAATTGCCACATCAGTCAATAAATGGTCAATGGTCAATGATCAAGTCGACCGAATTGGTAAAGTGTTTCATTTATCTCATGGAAATTCATTGATGACTGATGGACAATGATCGGGGTTCAGAAATATTTGTGGGCGAAATTTGGTTTCCAAGAGAAACGGTCGGTGGCCAATGGTCGATGATCAGGCTTCAGGGAAATCGATGAACAATTTTGGTTCGCCAAAGGAAAACATCAATCGGCGATCATTGATAGAGTTCATATCAATGGTTGAGATTTCCCCCAATCTCAAAAACAATGGCTCATATTAAAATATTGTTATAATAGTAAAACAATCAATTTTCTATTAAATTTTTTAGATTTTTTAAGGTCTTGAATTTGCGGGGCAATTTTAAGGCCTTAAACAACGTTTTTCAACATGGAAAATGATGAGACAGAGTTTAATAGAATAAGATACAAGTAGGATCATGTGACTATGAGGAGCCTGCATAGAGAAGTGGAGATTTATAGAGTCGATAATGAAAGGATTATGAAATATCATGAAGAGATACTTCAAAGTTTGAATATGTTGCATATGAAAGTTAATAAAGACTCTGGCACCAAGAAAGAAAATAGTGTTATAAAAGTCACAACATCCAGATCTCATAGCAGAAGGGATGATCATGAGAATGATAAATAGTCAATAAGCATGAGCAAGTGCCATCATTTTCCAAGGAAATCCACTAGAAGAAATCATGCAAGTTCAAGGCCAGGGAGGAGCCCAACTGTGTCTCGTGTCAAGAGGCAAAGGAGAAGGTATGGGAGAGACATCTTTCAAGGTTAACTCAAGAAAATCAAGCCACCAAATTTCAATGGTGAACATTGGAAGGGAGAAGAGGTCGAGGTTGAGGCCTGACTATTGGAAATGAAGAAATATTTCCAGCTACATGATTACCCCTTAAGGGTAGAAGCTATAATTGCAACCTACCACTTGCAAGGAAAGCAAGCCATGTGGTGGGATCAACTTAAGCAAGTCAATAACCTTGATGAGAAAAGAATCTCATGGAGGCAATTCAAAGGGTATTTCTAAGAGAAATATTTCTCTGAGCATTATTATGAAAGGAAGATGAAATATTTCTTTGAACTCGAGTTGGGAAGCATGACAATGGATGAATATGAGAAGAGGTTCTTTGAATTGTTGAAGTATATTGACTTCATAAAGGATGAGAAAGTAAAAATCCAAAGGTTTTTGGGTGGGTTACCATCTTTCTACAGTAACAAGATACAATATTATAACCCCGAGACTTTGGAGGAGGCCTTAAGGAGAACAAAGCATCTTTATGAGCAGAAAAGAGGAAGACCAGTTTTACAAAAAAATTGGAATGAAAAATTGAAGGGAAAAAATGATCGAAGGCGGAAAGGCTTTAAGCCACCCTTTTTCAAGAAAACTCTCAAGCAAATCAGCAAGCTCAGTCAACCCAAAATGAGCACAAGACTGCAGATTCATTTGGGAAAATGCCAAGGTAGTAGCATATACAATGTTGGGGATGTGAGGGAAATCACTTATATAGGGATTGCCCTGAAAAAGAAGAAAGAATGAGGATTGTCCACAAAATTCAGGTGGATTAAACGGTTGAACATGTGGGAGGAAACATGCCAAGGATTTATGCATCCTTGGACAACAAGCAAGAATAATATCAATCCCCCATGATTGAAGTGGAAGGTAAGATTTATAACCAACCCATAGTATATTTTAATTGATTCTAGAGCTAGCCATAGTTACATAAACTCTAACATTGTTACAATATTTCACTTGCAAAGGAGTAAGCATAAGAAATATTGGTTAGTTTAGTTATCCACAAGGGCCAAGAGAAAGATTAATGAGTTGGTTAAAGATTGTCTAATAGACATTAATGGACTCAACATGAAGGTAGATGTGACCATCATACCATTCAGTTCATATGATTGTCTAATTGACATGGATTGGTTGGAAAAACACCATGTTGTCCTAGAATTTTACAACAAGACAATCACATGTATTAATGAAGAAGGGTAGCAAGGAAAGGTTCAAGGCATTTCAATAGTTGTAGTTGTTAGAGAAATGTCAGCTATGTAGTTGAAAAAAAGTTTTATGAAAGGATGTCAGATTTTTGCAGCCCATATGGAAAAGGTGGCCAGAGATAAAGTGGAAAACATTGAAGACCATCCATATTTTGAAGATGTTTTCAGGGAAATCTCAGGATTTCCACCAAAGAGAGATATTGATTTCTCTATTGATTTGGTGCCAAGAGTTTCCCTAGTGTCTAAGACACCTTACAGAATGGGAACACATGAATTGAAAGAGTTGTAGATGTAGCTTGAACTTTTGAAGAAGGGGTATATACACCCAAGTGTGTCACCTTGGTGAGCCTCAGTGATTTTTGTGAAGAAGAAAGATGGAACCTTAAGGTTGTGTATTGATTTCAAACAGTTGAATAAGGTCACCATAAAGAAAAGAAAAAAAGTGTTTGCCAAGAATTGATGATTTATTTGATCAGCTGAAAGGTGAAAGAATATTTTTCAATATTGAATTGAGATCATGTTATCATCAAGTGAAGATAAAGGAAGAAGATATCATCAAGACAACATTCAGAACAATATATGGGCATTATGAATTCACAGTAGTGTTATTTGGGCTATCAAATTCCCCAGTTGTTTTCATGTGCTTGATGAATGGAGTGCTCATGGAATACCTAGAAAAGTTTGTAATTATGTTCATGGATGATGTACTCATTTACTCAAAGACATAGGGGGGACATGAACAACATTTAAAAATGGTGTTGCAAGTTTTAAGAGAGCATAAATTGTATGCCAAGATAAATAAGTGCATATTTTATCAAAAAATGATTCACTACTTGGGATAGCAGTTGATCCTGAGAAGATAGAGGCCATTAGAGAATGGTCAACGCCAATAAATGTCACTGAGGTCATATCATTCATGGTTCTTGCAAGGTATTACCAAAGATTAATAAAAGGATTCTCAAAGATTGCAAGCCCAATCACTTATTTGCAAAAGAAGGCAGTGAAATTTGAATGGAATCCCAAGTATGAAGAGAACTTTCAGCAACTGAAAGACATATTGACCAGTGTGTCAATATTGAAAATTGTAGATTCGAATGAAGATTTTGTTGTGTGCATTGATGCATGTAAGGAAGTGCTCAGTGGAGTCCTCACACAAAAGGATCATGTGGTATGCTACGAGTCCTAAAAATTAAAAAGAGCATGAGGAATTATGTTACCCATGATCTGAAATTAGCATACATTAATCATGCATTAAAAATGTGGAGACATTACCTCATGGGGAGGAAATTTGAGCTAAGGATAGACCATTGTGGTCTGAAACATTTGTTTGGACAACCCACATTAAATTACAAACAAACTAGATAACTAGAATTCCTTGGTGAATATGACTTTGAGATAAATCATATCAAAGGCAAAGAGGATCAAGTGGTTGATGCACTCGGAAAGATAGTTCATTAAATGCATATTGCAACCATTAACACGTACATGACTGATCTAGAGATAAAATTATTGCAACAACAAATTCATATCAACATTATTTGAAAATAAAAGACACATTACAACAAGGAAATTTATAGTAGAAATTTAAATATTATGAGTTGCAAGATGATGAGATACTCACTTATAGAGGAAAAATATATGTGCCAAATTCTATTGAGATGAAAAATACAGTGCTAAGAGAAATGCACAATATGCCATATGTTGGGCATCCAGGATATCAGAAAACAGTTGCAACTTTAAGAAACCAATACTTTTGGCCATGAATGAAGAAAAAAGTGGCTAATTACATAGCCAGATGTCTAGAGTGCCAGAAGGTGAAGATTGATCATAGACATCCAGTAGGGATATTACAGTCTTTTCCCATTCCAGAATGGAAGTGGGAAGTAGTCACAATGGATTTTATTACTAAGCCTCCCAAAATAGTGAAGCGGCATGATTCCATCATGGCGGTGGTGGATAAATTAACTAAGACAACACATTTTATTCCTATGAAGACAATACATAAAGAAACAAATATTGTAGAAATCTACATGAAAGAAGTTGTTAGGCTACATGGGGTGCCTAAGGAAACAGTTTCAGACAGAGATCCCAAATTTACATCCAATTTTTGTGAAGGTTTTTTCAAAGGATTTAGGACAAATCAAAATCTTAGTACAACATATCACCTAGAGTCGGATGGAAAAACAAGGAGAACTAATAGAATAATTGAATACATGCTCAGAATGTATGTGATGGACCATCTATCAAAGTGAGAAGATTGTATCCACTTAGTGGAATTTGGTTACAATAATGGGTATCAAGCCTCATTGAAAATGAACCCATTTGAAGCAGGGTATGGAATGAAATGTAACACGCTAGTGAGTTGGGATGATCCAACAGACAGAGCAGTTATTGGGTCAAATTTATTGAAAGAAATGGAAGAGAAAATGGAAAAGATAAAGCGTAATTTAAAGGCTTCCCGGGATAGGAACAAAAGTTATGCAGACAATAACAGAGTTTTGAGAGATTTTAAAGTGGGTGAACATGTGTTCTTAAAAGTGAAGGAGAAGAGAAGTTTTCTAAGATTAGGAAGCTACCCAAAGTTGGTAGCAAGATATTATGGACCTTTTGAAATTCTAGAAAAGATAAGGTCATTTTCATACATGCAGCATTGCCTAAATCCATTAGAGTGCATAATGTATTTCATGTGTCACTATTAAATAAATATATGCATGAACCTAACCACATAATTGATTGGACTGTAATCCAGGTGGAACACGAAGTGGATTTCTGGGTGGAACCAATATGCATCATGCACTAGAAAGTTAAAGTGCTCAAGAACAAGGCCATAGGGTTGGTAAAAGTTCAATGGACGTGCTACGATCTTGAAGATGCTACATGGGAGTATGAAAAAAACATGCAGGAGGAATACCCACAATTTTTTTACAACTTTGAAGAAAGTGGAATATAAGAAAGAAAGACTCAATTTTGAGCAGCTAGAATTCCATAACTGCATTTCATATTCCTATCCAACCTACACTAGTGACCCTGATAAAATATTGGTATAACCCGATGGAATGAGAGCAATGAAGGGGGTACATTCCATGGGTCAGCGGGTTGAGGGGAACAAGAGATTTTGGTCTGAACTGATGCTGAAGTTGTAAAATTGCACAATTTTATTTCTCATTATTGTGATGTAAAATTGTATATATATGTATATCGGCATAGTCTGCTTCGAGGAAAATGAACAATTGTAGGGGAGGGGGAATGTAATTTCCCCACTATAATCCCCATTTTAATCAATGCTTAATGTAGATATAATCTGTGGCCATGGCCAAGCGATGTATATGTGAATTGTATTTTGGAATTTTAATAATAAAATGAGATACCAGTTGTTGGGGAATATGGGCATAGATGGGGGTTGAATTAATCCACAAGAGAGGGGAGGGTCTAAGAGTATGTAAAAGAGATGGGTCCAAGGGGGAATTACCCATGTCTATTAATACAACCCGCTTCTTAAAATTACTATTGGTATATGAACCTTCTATTTTGTTGTTGAGTCTTCCCAAAGCCAATCATTGAATGCATGTAAGAGGGTGGGTATGAGGAGTCACGTCCCATATTTATTGGGAGCATGGGGGTTGAGTACAATGAGTTTGGGGAAGATTATAAATCAAACAAGTAATCCAAAGAGAGAAAATTTGTATGGGCGTTTACAACAGTTTTAGACAATCAAGTTTTTGCATGAACAGAGGGTAGAGAGAAGAAAAGATGAGCTTTGGAGCTAGAGCAACCATGGAGGGAAAATTATGGAATATATTTTGAGCAGGAGACTAAAGAGTCGGGTTTTCAGGCTTGAAGAGTAAACTCCTATGTGAGTTGCATTGTAACAAGAAGTGATTGTTGTTGTTTGTTGGTGGTTTTCTTGGCAGTGAGTTCCCTTAAGTTCTCAGCAGATAGAATCCTAGTTACATATGTCAGAGAGACCATGATAAATGAATGGGACACTCGATGAATTGAGAGAAATGAAGGGGTACATTCCTTATGTTGGGCAGGTCGAGAGGAAGAGAGTTGGTGAAAAGTTAGGGTAGTTGTAGGAGAATACCAATGGGTTATGGGATTTCTGAGCTATGAGTGGATAGTGAGAGGCCACCCTTTTTGTGGATTGCTAGCCCCAGCTTGGTGGTGACTTCTTGTTGAAATTTGGAAAAAAAAGTCTATGGTTGGGTGGAACATCCGTCCCAAGCAGCTAGTTGCACAACTGCTTTTAAAAGATAAGTGTTTTATCTTGTTTCTGTGTTGCATTATGAGTTTAATTGGTGTGTATTAACTCTATGTTTGAGACGATTTATATGTTGTTGTGTTGAGTTATTTAAACTGCATCCAAGTCGTTTTTATCATGTTGTGGATGCATTTAATTATGATATCAGACAATGGTTAAATCTGTGTAATTTGTAAATGGTAAACTACAGAAATTTAGGATTAGAAATGGCCCGAGCTAGGGAACCTGGAACCCTAGACGCGCGCACAGGCAGCCTCGGCCCTCTCGGCGGCCAGGCTTAGCTTGGCCGGCTCCTCCACCTCCTACTCCAGGTCGCTCGCTGACAGCAGTGATTCCTCAGATTAGAGCGGCCCCGTTTTGAAGGTCTGAAGGTCGCTTTCCCTTTTTCGGCGGCCCTGGTGCATATAAAGTCGCGACTCGGCATCCTCAGACACGCAAGGGCGCGAGGACGTGTCCCAGTTCGGGCTCTCTGCAACGATTAGGGCACCCCCAGCCATGGACGCTGGTGGGGGCGCCACCTCTAACCCTCCCCCATTACCAGAACTGGAAGCATTCAGGAAGCTGGTCGCCGCAGCCTCCAAGAGACTGCCGTCAGCAGTGCAGTAGAAATTCGTGAAGAAACTGGACAGCATTCCCAGTGTTGAATTTCCTTTGGAAGAAACTTGCAGAACGGCAGTGAACTTAGCAGACAGGGGACTTATTGGGCAATTTACCGGCCTCTGGCCCTCCCCCAAATCCATAGACGCATGGGTGCAGAGGAACTGGAATCCGCTCATAACAGAAGGAATAAAGAGCCACTTCGTAGGGAAAGGA
>ML838927.1:0-19140 GCA_009831015.1 Picea engelmannii
CTCATGTGTAGGTGTGAATAAGTATATATAGAGATCATGTATTCATTATTGAGGACATGTGAACTGTGATGTATGAATTTATTTGGGTATTTGGTGGGGGTTCTCCTATTCTTTAAGGAGTTGTTGTGTAACTCGTATCTCTTATCTATATTGGAGTTTTCATCCATGCTCACCTTGGTTTATATGGTGTGTACTTATGTTATGTTATGATATTTTAAGAATTTTGTATCAGAGCATCGATCCTAGGGTTTTCTTCTCCAAGCAAGTCATATTATAAATTTTGTTATAACTTTTTTTCTGCGAATATTTAGATAAAAAAAACTTGGAGGTTATTTAAAATACATATCAAGGTATATGTGGTACAAATTTTAGCTTATGGGTCATTACAATTTCAAAGATACATCCTATGGGAGACAAGGTTTTTTACTCATCTTGAATTCAATTTTAAACGAGTCATCTTGGTATTTTCGCTATAAATTATTTTTTGGGATGATTCAGATAGAAAAACTTGGATTGTATTTAAAATACATATCAAGATATATTTGGTACAAATTTCATATGTTGGGTCGTTATAATTTCAGAGATATACCCTGTGGAAGATAGGGTTTTTGACTAGTCCTATAACTAGTCTCAAACATGTGTTCCGGGTAAAACAATCATATCTTCTTCAAAGAGGATCCAAATAAAGTGACACCAATTGTAGTTGAAAGAGGGCAGTTCATAGTATCTCTGGTACAATTTTCAGAATTGGGTATTAAATATTGGACATGTGGAATTTTGTACAAGTTCACTCTCCAAAAAAAGACAAAAAATCGCAAGGTTTGGGAAGGTTACCATAACTTTCACTTGGAACATCAAATATTGTTCAGACCTATGAAATTGCATATAATACATATCATAGTACTACATGCCAAAATTTCAGAATCAGAGGGGCTGCAATTTCAGAAATACATCAGAAGGAAGGTCAGCTAGAAGGACATACTCTAAATCAAGGTTTCAAAGGTATGTTCACTTAAAACTATCATAACTTTTTATTGTGATGTCTAATTGAGATGATTCAAAATCCATTGAAAATAGGAAAAATAGGATAATATGTTGGAAACATAATTACAACCATTTTGGATATTATTTTCAATATATTTATGTTTTAAGTTGAGGGTTGTGGTTAGACCTTACTTAAGAATCAATGGAAATACCTAGATTTACAGGAGATGAAGATAAAGATGAAATCAATCCCATGAAATGCTTGAGAATGGTAAAAGAATATTGTAAGAATCATTTTTTGGAAATCCTTAAGTTTGATGGTGAAGCTTGCAAGTGGTGAGATGGCCTTGATGAAGGTACTAGATTCTCCCCCACATGGGAAAATTTTGAAAAACTTTTCTCAAATAAATGGATCGAGGATACAAACAGGGAGAAGATGTATAAAATTTAAGAGGAGTTAAAAGAAGAAAAATAAGAGATCAATAAGAAGGGTGATGAGCTATCTAAGATATGAGACCTTAATGAAGCACTTGTAAAAAAAGTTCAAAAATTAAACAAGGAATGAGTAGTAAAGGGAAGTGAGAGAAGGACGAGGAAAGGGAAGAATTGAAAAAGAAAGATGAAGAAATATGTAGATTATGAAACCATAGTAAAAAATTTATTAGATGAGTTTAATAGATTGAAAGAAGAAAATAAGCATTGTCGAAATCAAGAAAAGAAAGGATAT
Source organism: Picea engelmannii (assembly GCA_009831015.1). Taxonomy (NCBI): domain Eukaryota; kingdom Viridiplantae; phylum Streptophyta; class Pinopsida; order Pinales; family Pinaceae; genus Picea; species Picea engelmannii. Next base: position 1,712 of record ML838927.1, read on the forward strand.
TAGAAGAAGAATCTACCAAAATACTTGAAGGGGAAATTTGCAAGAAGGTTGAGAAATCCCTAAATACTGATGAAGTAAAATTAGAAATGAAATCTAGAATTGAAGAACGACGTCAACATTTGATAAATGGGGTGACATTACAGCTTCAAAAGGAGAAATAAGATGAGATTCAAGAAGGTCACCAGAAGATACTTGAAGAAGTTGAACATCATCTAAAGGATGTACATGCCAAATATGATGGTATTATCTCCAAGGCTAGAGTAATCAAAGACCAAGAAAAGATGATAGAGGATGTCATTGTCTTTGAAAAGAAGATAGATAAAACATGTGTGTAGAGTGAAGAAAAAATGTCAAATGTGAAACCATATCAACACCGTCATTATCGAGAAAGATTCCAAGGAAGACAAGAGGGTGGATATCAACATTATCAAGGAAGAAGATGCAGTAATTTTCAATATTCATGGAACAAGGCATCACAAAACCATTATTCAATAAGATATTATCATAGACCAACATCTACTACAAATTGGAGAAGCTTCAACAACAATGCATGGAATCAAGGGAAAGAAAATTATGCAAAAATTGGCCACCAAGGATTACGATTGAAAATAATTGATTTTGGATGGATTGATTATCATCAATGGAAAGAAGAAAGTGTGAACATAAGAAAATTGTATTACTTCGTTTCATAACATGTGAAGCCTTTAATTCCAAATCTTTGAAGACAACGTATTTTGAAGGAGGCCAATATGTTATGACCCAAGGGGGGCATATATATGGTTAAATGTATATGATATGACCCCAAGGAGTGTTATATATGGGGATACATGTACATGTGTGTTGATACTTGATCTAGTTGTGTGAGTGGTTAATGGAAGTGTTCGTCCTCTATTGGAATACTTATGTAGTGAAACATGGTATTAGATCTCATTTGAAGACCCGCTCCTGTTGTAGATCGAGATCGTGAAGCCATGTTGTTGCATCTATGATTTCTTCCATTTTTGTACATTTCTAGGCTCAGAGAATTGTTCCATTGCATCAGGAGCACTCATTTCAATTAAGAATGTCTTTTGTTTCACTTGAAAAGTTTTATGTTTTCCCAAGATATGACCATTTCAATCAGATCCAGAGGTATAAAACATGAATATGCCCTTTTAAATTTTTGCAGAGATAATATTTTAGCTTTATTTCAGTTTCTATTTTTTATTTACAGGTTTCTACTCTTTTCAATTTGTGTATGCTCTTTTTCTTGTGCTCTATGTGATCTCAATAAATCAGAAATAGAGTGGAAAGGGTTTTTCTTTCTGTGTATGCTCTTTGTTGTGTTCTCTGTGCAATCTCGGTAAATCAAAAACAAAGAGAAAATTTGCATATTCCGGGTAAGCTAACCGATATCTAACCCTTGTTGTCATCGATAAATGATTTTTTTGTCTTGTGTGAAAATATATTTTTATGCGCACGCTCTCCAAGGCCATCTTCCACAACAACAACAAAATCCTTCTTCTAAACAATATAATATGTTTTGCACTATCTCACTTGGTTAAAAGTTAATTTATTAAGTAAGAGGTCTTGAGTTCAAATCTCTTTTTTGTTACTTTTTAAAAAAAAATCCATTCATCCATTGTAAAGTGTATTTCATTTAAATTATAAAAGTGAATCACTATAAGTATCTTTAATATTTTATTTTAAGTTATTTATTTTTCATGCAACTTTCATTTATAAAGTAACTTCATTGTAAAAGTGATCCTCACTTATTCGATAAAAGTGGGTCACTTCATAAACAACTTATTTGTAAAAGTGAGGTTATTAGAAGAAGGGATATCACTACGTGGACCAACTTCTACCTGCCACATGGCTCTTTGATTATTGTTTATGCCTTTTTTCAAAATGGCATAAGTTTCACATCCAAAGTTCATTTTCAGTGTCATTTTTTTAAACAACCTATTTTTTCAAGAGCTTTCCATCAAGACCATCAGTTTTAGTGTTTAAATCCATATTATCTACATATTTAATATGGATTCTCCCGATGATATTTCTCTGTCTAGCACCAACTACTTCCAATGGAAATCCTATATAGAGGATGTATTAAGAAGTAAGTGATTGTACCAGATTACCTTGGTAAAAGAACAAGAACCCACTGATGATGACAAGTATGCCAAATGGATTAATATGAATGATGAAGCCCATGGACTAATCGGAATTTCCATCTCTCACGATTTAAGGTTTCACTTAAAGTTTAAATCTTGGGAAAAGATTGAAGTTGTGCTTGGTAAACACAATATTATTTGATCTCACCAATTGGAGAATCGGTTAATGACTTTAAGTCTAAGTGATTTTCCTTGCATTGAAGATTACTTATCTAAGTTCAAAACACTTAGACTTTTTTTTATATAGTTATGTTGGCCCTTAACCAAGTTTTGAGGATTCTTGGTCATGTTTGACCTATTTTGGGACTTTGACAGGCTGTTGAAGGTGGAGCGCAAGACAAAGCGGAGATTGCGGGATCTCGGCCCCTTTTTAGGGATTTTTGGGTTTTGGAATTATGTAATGGGTATGGGAATGTCGGCCCATGGGTTTACCCATGCTTAGGTCTATTTTGTATGTATAAATATATGCTAAGGTGATGTAGTGAGTACGAAAGTGAGTATGAATGGCTAAGTGCTAGAGTTGGATCTGTGTGATCAAGAATTGCAAGTTGTGCTAAGTGCTAGAGTTGGATCTATGTGATCAAGAGTTGTAAGTGTTTTGTGCATACTGTGCGAAACTTGCAGAGCTAAGTGCAAGTGGTTGTAAAAGACTGTGGAAGACTTTTTGTTGTGACCTAACTTGGGGAAGGAGGATCTGACGAGGTGCGCACAGATCTCCTATCCTATGAGGAGTGGGTCTTGTGGCTCTATGCATGGAACGAAGATAATAAAGAAGAGAAGAGTTGGTGGACATAGCCCCAGGGTGGGGGTGAACCACGTACATGTTGTGTTTCTCTACTTTGTGCGATGTGTTGATGTGTTTATATGTTAATGTGCTTAGTGATTTAATATAGATGAATTATCTGTTGATGCTTAGTGCTTAATATTATGGATGGATGTTGGATCTGACTTATATACATATTATTAGTTCTTGAATCTGTTATATTTGATCTGTTTCGTCGTGCTATAGTGAGTACGAAAGTGAGTATGAATGGTTAACTGCTAGAGTTGGATCTGTGTGATCAAGAGTTGCAAGTTTTGCTAAGTGCTAGAGTTGGATCTATGTGATCAAGAGTTGTAAGTGCTTTGTGCATATTGTGCGAGACTTACAAAGCTAAGTGCAAGTGGTTGTAACAAACTGTGGAAGGCTTTGTGCTGTGATCTAACTCGGGGAAGGAGGATCTGGCAAGGTGTGTGCAGATCTCCTGTCCTATGAGGAGTGGGTCTTGTGGCTCTATGCATTAAACGAAGATAATAAAGAAGAGAAGAGTTGGTGGACGTATCCCTAGAGTGGGGGTGAATCGCGTACATGCTGTGTTGCTCTGCTTTGTGTGATGTGTTGATGTTTTTATATGTTAATGTGCTTAGTGATTTAATATAGATGAATGATCTGTTGATTCTTAGTGCTTAATATTATGGATGGATGTTGGATCTAACTTATATACATATTCTTAGTGCTTGAATCTGCTAGATCTAATATGTTTCGTCGTGCTAAGTGATGCTAGATGCTAGATCTGGTTGAATACTGCGATGCTCTATAATTAGGGTTTAACTACGTTGTAACTAAGACTGGATATTGAAGGATGTTAACTACTGAGTGCTATGTTAAGTGTTAGAATCACAGATCTGTGTCCTAGCTAAGGTTGCAGACATCTGAGTCCTACAACCACCCCTGCCTCTACCTCGGGTGAGACTTCATCTGCTTCACAGGTGTGGCCAAAAGGGCTGGTAGTTAGGGTTTTGTTGGTGCATTGTTGTAGCGTTGAACCCTGGATCTGCCCCTCTGCCAACAAATGGTTCCGTTGTCGGGATCAAAACTGTGATTGCTGGGAACTAAAGAAAAAGAAGATTTGCGCGAATATTCTACCTAAAACTGTGAAAGATCTGTGCGTAGATATGTCACCCTAGTGCGCAGTATTCTACTTGATATATGAAGCTTTGTGCCAAGAAGGTTCAGATCCAAAGAAAAGAGGTAAGATCTGCAAGCTCTGTGCTTTGATAAAGGTAAGAATAGTGAAAAAATTTAGATCTGGAATCTTTGTGCTCTGGTGAAGATAAGATTAGTCGAAATTTTTGTTTCTAAAGTATGGATCTAGGTATGTTTGATAAGATTTGTCCTATCTTGAAAACTAGGGCACTGATAGATGAAAGAATATTTGATATGAGTAGATTTGATAAGAATAGTGAAAGATACATTATACCTATGCATAGAGAGAATTTTTTGCAGGTTAGCTACCACAATCCTAGTGCACAGTATGGGAATGGCTGGGGATCATTTAAGAGAAAGAGAGGATTAACCCTTTGTTACAGTTGTATAAAACCAGGACATCTAGCTAAGGAATGCCCTGGAAGAAGACCTAGTTTCCTCTATTGCAAAGCTATGGACCATGAAGTTTTGGATTTCCCTAGAATGATTGCTAAGGTTGAAAGGATGAATATGAGACAAGAAGACCACGAGAAAGGTCAAGCAATTGAGATTATGACAGAACCCCAGAAAGAGTCAGAAAAAGTATTGCTACATATGAAAGAACCCTGAATGACCACCGACATATTAGCTTATCAGAGATCTTCAAAGAAAAAGAGTGCATTGAAGTAAGAATATGAGACTTTGACATTGAATGTGTTCCGGATGAGGAAACATAGGTGAATATCATGATAGAAATAAATTGGGAAATTCTAGGAAAGCTTGCTATGATTCCTTCATTGGGAGGAATAGGATTATTCAGAGAAAAAATGATAACCCTATGTGTAAAACTTACCCAGATATCTATGAGTGCCAATGGAACTTCGACAGAGGAAGAATTTGAAGTTTTTAAATTTATTGAAAACAACGCTCCATTTGCTATGTTACTAGGAAAACCTTGGATTGAAGAAGATCAGGCCAGAAGGAAAGAAGAAGAAATCTTAGAGCAGAAGAAGCAAGAGTTGAAAGATTTCATGACTAAGAGGATCGCACACTTGATTGAAGAACAGGAGAACCAAGTGAAGCTATTTGAGACCAGAGAATTGGATGTCGAAGTAGGAAGAACACTAGAATATCCACAGAAGGATGAAGTATTACCCCTGATTTCTAGGAAAGAATCTCAATAGTGTGAAGTTACTCTGCCAAAAGAAGATAAGAATCATAATGGAAAAAGGAATTCCAAGATGAAGCTCCCCGGAAAGAAGGCTAGAAAACTAAGTAAGAAGAAATCTAAGATTGAAAGTTACAAAAGGTTCCATAGGGAACCTCGCTGAAGAAAAATTTGCAAAATTGGAACTTCGTCGGGATATCAGAACTGCGTCACATGGTACTTTGCCATGGCGAAACAATATAGCCATGGGAAACAATATAACCATTAGACCGACAGCCCGAGTGGGTAGAAAGGAATTTATGGTCAGAAAGTTCACCACCAGACCGTTCGGACCGCGCCATAACGGACATAACTGAGTTAATGAAGACTTCTCACCCGTTGCAAGAGATCTGTTGCCAAGTTATCTATTTATCCTATGTACCATGCAACGAGAACACTTTTTCTAACTGTGAATCAAAGCCTGCAGAATAGTTTATTTTGCATAGTGATCAACGTGCTATCACCATCCATCCCATTGCATTGAGCAATTACTCTTCGAACCTGAGATATTCAACCACTAGCATCCAGGTCGGACGAGCTTAGCGTTGCAGAGAAAATTGTCGAAGAAGTTATCATTGACCTAATGACTGAAAGAGTAATGTCTGAAAGAGAAATGTATGAAAGTATTCAAGCGTCATCGACAAGAGGAGTGCAAGCCTCCCCATCGACTTCTCGTGGAGCGGGATCATCTTGACCATCAGCGGAAAAGAGAACCAAACACAGAGATGACCTAGCCAATGCAAAGATGATCCTGACCATATTGTTTGATTACATCCCGCCTCTGACCAGTACGGTGAGTTGAGATAGTGTTCCAATATATTTCGAGTACTCTATTATTACTATGTACCTCCATAAGGGAATACGCGTAGTTCACGCACAATAGGACAAGATCACATCGTTGAAGTTCAGTGACTTCAACCTTGGAGATCGCAAGAACTACAGTATGCTCGCCCCATATAAATACCTGACCAGGATGAAGGGGAAGAACTCAAAGATAATCCCCCAACCGTGGATGATGAACCTCGTTCATTCCACCCTGTTAAATGTAATGAAAATCCAACACTTCAGAAGGCACCAGGAAGTGAACACCTGTGTCAAGTTATTACTTTCATGTTACCATGGTGGTTACTTATGGTTAGACCTCTATATTACATTCGATCTGACATTGATCCATAGGATCACAGGATTAATTATGCAAGGACCCGACCCACAGGATTTCTATCCAAGAAAAGACACAGATCGCGTGCTAGCACAGAAGATCAAGGATACATACGATGATGTTGAAAAGGGAATGCAAGGCTACAAGGTAGCCTCCATATAGAATGGTGTAGTGCACCTAGCCTACCAACTAATAGCTGGAAAGTTAGTAAGGAATAACATACCTACGCAGGTCACATGCTTTGTTGTTGACCTCGCAGGGAAGTGCATGGAAGGCCTGTAGATGAATTGGGCAAAGTACCTAGTTAATTAGCTGGAGCTAGACTTCCACGAAGCACAAGATCAGGGCTACGAGTTTCACTTTAGTTGGCTCCTGATTCTCATCATCTTTTCTTCCTGGGAGATGCCGAAAGGTGTGACCTTCTCGGATATTGAACCATTTGAGACGCTTGATGCGAAGTTCACTACCCTTTGGCACTTGAGTGATATGAACAAACAGTGGCAGTCGAATGTTGTTTTTCACACCTATTACCTTCATCTGAAGAGAGCCATCGAATCTTAACCTCGCATGACTCCGAACACCCTACAAAGGTTCTGACCCCTGATGAAGTTTTGTGTAGATAGACACTTCATCTACATAACAACATGAGCCAATGAACATAAGGAGAAGCTTTAGTCGTACTACAAGATCATGGAAGAAGACCTAGAGGAGATCACCAAAGACTGGTCCACATACCTCCTTATTCCCACAGACCCTGCAGAGATGTCTGACCCTGACATCCCAGAGACCATGCATAAAGAACATGATACACCCGGGCCCAACAAAATGAAGAAGACTGAAGAGGTCCAAGATTTAAGCAGTGCCTCAAGAAATACTGCTTCAGTATCACCTGACCGAGGGGGTGATAACGAAGTAGAAGAACTAAATGGAAAAGGATCTCAATAGAAGCCAGGCGAAGTAACACCACCCAGAGACAAGGTTGATCCCTTGAAGAAAAGGAAGGTTTCTCCCTTGAAACCTTCTTCTCGGAAGAAATCGAAAGCCACCATGACCAATATGAAGATTTTTCTTACTGTTGATGATTTTGACTTCATCATCGTAGCGCTAAACAATGATTTGCTGGAAATCGTGGAGAAAAAAGAAGCCAAGAAGGAGGAAATGTACGATAGAATTGAGGTCAAACTCTGAGGGATACAGCAAGCCCTTCAGTCCAGCCGCGCAGTTTCCACTGCGCCCCTGCCATCAGGAGAACTAGAGTTGGGAGATGAGCCAACCCAACTCCACCGACTAGCTGATGTGGTCGAAGCTCGCCTTCGTCGTGCTCAAGAAGAAATAGAACAAGCCATCTGGGCCTTGAAGCAAGTGAAAGGTGTACTTGTAGAACAACGTAGAGTTGCAGAGCAGGAGAAGGTTTCTCTCCAGGCAAATTTTGAAGAAGAGAAAGAACATATGCAACAAGAAAAAGAATAGTTGCTCGCAGAGAAACTCGAAGTAAAAGAAGCAGTCAACAGAGCCCTCCGCTCTATGATAGGCTTAGAGCTACAAGCAGAAGACCGAGTCACGCATCAAGTAGAACAGGTTGTAGAAGATATCTAGTAGCTACAACAATGAATAGCAGACTTAGAGCTCTGCACAATGCCCAACACCTCGCAGGATTTGAGGGACCAAAGAGAAGCAACTGCTCGAAGCGCAGTTGAGAGAATAAAGGACCTTGCCTTGGAATGTAAGAAACTCACTGATCGTAGTGCCCAGAACTATGAGCAACTCACTGAGAATTCAAAACTGAAGGCACTGGAGTCGCAGCTCCAAGAGGCGAAGTATTAAGAACAAACGATACAGGCACAATTGAATCCCCTATCAACTGTGGAAATAATGAAGTGATCCAAAGAGCATCGCACTACCTAGCAGCAGGTCCACACTATTCAAAGAAAAGTTATGGAAGTAACTTAAAGCCTCCAACCTGTACAGGATAAGGCTTACCAAATGTTCACAGAGATCGAAAGCCGAGGAGAGGAACTAGAGCAAGTCGTCACTGCAGTTGAACAGTGCCTAGAGGGACCTATCAATGAAGCAGTCATATAAGAGTTCGTTGAACAAGAGGTTTGGCACAACAAGAAGTTGAAGTAGATCGAGCCAATCTCAAGGCTTTTGAAGCAGAATTATTCAGATCAGAGTGACTTGGGATGATTCCCAGGTGAGTGTTGGGCGCCTATTGGTCCTTGACCAAGTTTTGAGGATTCTTGGTCATGTTTGACCTATTTTGGGACTTCGACAGGTTGTCGAAGGCGGAGCACAAGACGAAGTGGAGATTGCAGGATCTCGACCCCTTTTTAGGGATTTTTGGGTTGTGGGATTATGTAACGAGCATGGGAATGTTGGTCCATGGGTTACCCATTCTTAGGCCTATTTTGTATGTATAAATAGATGCTAAGGCGATGTAGTGAGTACTAAAGTGTGTATGAATGGCTAAGTGCTAGAGTTGGATCTGTGTGATCAAGACTTGCAAGTTGTGCTAAGTTCTAGAGTTGGATCTATGTGATCAAGAGTTGTAATTTCTTTGTGCATACTATGCGAGACTTGCAGAACTAAGTGCAAGTGGTTGTAACAGACTGTGGAAGGCTTTGTGTTGTGACCTAACTCGAGGAAGGAGGATCTGGCGAGGTGCACGTAGATCTCCTATCCTATGAGGAGTGGGTCTTGTGTCTCTATTCATTGAACGAAGATAATAAATAAGAGAAGAGTTGGTGGACGTAGCCCCACAGTGGGGGTGAACCACGTACATGTTGTGTTTCTCTTCTTTGTGCGATGTGTTGATGTGTTTATATGTTAATGTGCTTAGTGATTTAATATAGATGAATGATCTTTTTATGCTTAGTTATTAATATTATGGATGGATGATGGATCTGAATTATATATATATATATATATATATGCTTAGTGCTTGAATCTGCTAGATCTGGTTTGCTTCGTTGTGCTAAGTGCTGCTAGATGTTGGATCTAGTTGAATACTGCGATGCTCTGTAATTAGGGTTTAACTGTGTTGTAACTAAGACTAGATATTGATGAATGTTAACTGATGAGTGCTCTGTTAAGTGTTAGAATCACATATATGTGTCCCAGCTAAGGTTGCAGACATCTAAGTCCTGAAACCACCCCTACCTCTACCTCGGGTGAGACTTAATTTGCTTCGAAGGTGTTGCCGAAAGGGTCAATAGTCAGGGTTTTGTTGGTGCATTGTTGTAGTTGCATTGAACCCTAGTTCTGCCCATGTGCCAACAAGTTCCAACTAGATATGAAGGAATATCGATGCATATATGATATTCTCTCTAATCTTGGTAGTGCATATTTTTTTTGGTATCTACCTTTTATGCCACTAGAGAATCTCTAGGGAGTGCTTATAAAGAACCCTCTCTTGATTCCTTTTGTGATTCTCTAATTTGAGAGCAAGATAAGCTTGTGCAACTTGGATTGATTAACACTGTAGGTACATCCATCAAAGCCTTAGTGATCCAATAGAAAGATAAATCCAAGAATCCCAAGAAGTAACATCCTCACCACAAAAACAAGAAAGAAAAGGGTCCCAAACCCTCTCATCCAGCTTCCACTGCTATTGGTAACAGAGGAGAAAAATCTAAAAATAAGAAGACTAACAAACATTGAAAATTTTGTGGGAAAGATGGTCATGTGGAATCCAAATGTTTTAATACGATGGAATCTTTGGAAGTAGCGATGAAGAAGCACAACATCAATATTGATTCTTTTTCTTCTAACTCTTCTTTTCATGGACATGCACTTTCTTCTTTTGGTTTCTCCTTCAATGCAACTTCTACTTCTTCTAATGAGTGGCTTATTGATTATGGAGAATCTTATCATATTGCTAAGGATAAAGCCATATTTTCTGCTATAAATGAATATAACATTAGTGTAACGCTCCTCCTTGTCACGACGACAAACCTCTTATAACAAGTGCAATTTTTTTTTATTTTTTTTTGTGTGTGCATGTGTACAAGGGTAACAAGACATTATACTCTACGTCGCCGCATGACGACGAATCATGATGCATACAACTGCAATATCAACATAAAGATCTAAGACACATAATAACATCTGTCAGCAATGAACAACAATCAACCGACAAAATAATAAGACTGACTACCCATCCATCCTACCCTGCAATGGTTAGGACCTCCAAGACACAGAAGCAATGCTCAAGCCCAGGTTCCCATCGATTTTAACCATTTAACGTCTCAGGGATGGCGACTGTTCTGAGGAACATGGAGGTGTCTACGTCCCACCCGACACAAGCAGACCAAGCACACAAATGTTTACAACCCAGTACAACATTACTTAAACAAGGGTCTACAATCTATAGCAGTCTTAAGGTCATTCCATTGCGCAACTTTAGATCATAATTCGTCATCAAGGTACCCTCTAAAACAACATTCAAGGGACCTTATTGTACAAGTCTGAACTTCGACTGGTTTAACATTTAACAAGATAATTAGTCATTAATTATAATTGTAAATATAAGGAAGAGTTATAATTGTCAGTTAATGCAATAATTAACATTTAATATTTAATTATAGATCAATAATTAATGAAATATCCTAAAATCATTTGACGCAAACGTTGTAAAATTTACATCAACATTCATTCAATGATCTAAACTTATAATTCGATAGACAATAATTATGAACCAATAATTGTCTCAACAACGCAATGATCATAAATCCATAATTAACGCAATATTCAAAATCTTTTATCACAAGCATATAAATTAACATTAACATTAACTCAATGGTATACATTTATAATCGATAGCCAGTGATTTAGAACCAATAATTAACGCAACATCCAAAACAAAAGTAATGATTTCATGGCGCAAAAATTGTAACTTAATGCAACAAGCATCACCTCTTTTCATGGTGCCTCCTAATTATTAGTTCCCTTCAAGGCACATGGACACACCATCATACCATCAATTGTAGGTATGCAAATTTTTGGAAATAATAATGCTTGAAAATAAATTTTATTCTTAAGAGCTTACCCAATTTGTTGTAATTACCATAAACATTTTAGCATCAATACTATCTATATATAATTATCCTCTCTATCAACTAGCCCTTAGCCTTAATTGAGGCATTAACTAAATTAAAGCAACTTGCTTTTATTACATACTAACTGAAATAAAGTAATTGCTTGTTAGGAAATGTTAACTGAAAGGTAAGTTGCCTTTATTAAAATACAGTGGATTGCCATTTTTAAATACTGACGAAATAAAGCAGTTGCTGCCATGAATATTAACTAGAAAAATAAATTGCTTTCATTTAAATAAGGTAGATTGCTATTTTTATGGACTAACATAATAAGGTAGTTGTTGCTATGAAACATTTACTAAAAAGTAGATTGTTTTTATTGAAAATAAGGTAGATTGATATTTAAGAAAACATCACTAACATAAAGAGGATTGCTCTTATTAATAAAGTCGATTGACTATTAATGCTAATATTGAATGCATTCAACTAAGTCAAAAATAATCCAATCTCAACTGGTACTAAAACATAAACAATACTTTCCTATTTCCTGTTTCGAATACAACCCATTAAAATTTTACGAGGGATAAGGTGTCTTTAGATTAATAATTTAATATATAAAAAATCGTCTCTATTAAAAACAAAAATAATTTAATATATAAGGTGTTGCAAAAATAGTGTGTTGTTCTGAGGTTAACATCTTATTAAAAACATCAAGAGCTATAATGCCAAACACCTGTTACTGCCACCATGCGTTGTTTTAAAGAAATCAACTTTTAAAAAGGAAAATAAAGGCAATAAGTCGCCCTAAAGGCAAGACACACAGTGTGGGGTTTTTCATCCAGTTTAGTAAGATGCACAATGAGTACAGTCGTCCGAAGGTTAAGGTTCGGAACGAGACTACTGCCATTAAGAAATCCTGCAAATCTAAAACAGTCAATAATAATGCTGTCGTAACTTTTGTCATTCCATTTACTTAGCCGGTTGTTTTTGAATCAACAATTACAACCACCTACTATCATTTAAAACCTTGAATTCCATCGCTCAGACTGACACAGAGCAAGGGAAGGCCACCGACCCAAAATCTCTGCACTTCGTGCCAATACATGATCGAATGGAGAGGGCATTTAACAGGTGAATCGCATTATGCTACCATCGTCAGGCACTACGCGGTAGCAGTGGGCGGGATGAGTGAGCATTATCTGGCTGGGTCAACGCTTTCTCCACCAGATACACACAATTGTGCTTCCAATATTGAGGAACCGGATTTGGAAGGTAAGAAGGGAAATCGTAGCAAGGTAAACTCAGGCCAGTGCCGAGGCCTAACCAAATTGTTGTTGAGCCTCTCCTTAAATGCAACCACCCTGCAAACTATTAAACTCCAGACGGAACGCAACCATAGGATTTGGAACGTCGTCAGGGGAGGAACGAAAAGCTACGCCATCCAGTAGATAATGGTCGATTGCAGGGTATCACTAACTAAGGTTCGAGTGGCCAAGTTAACCTAAGGATGAATATCTTCGAGCAGTTCAAAATTTAGCAGGTGGCAAGGCAAGGGACACTACCCACAAAAGGGTGTCAACAGTTTGGCTGGCAGTGATCAACCATCGGGGAGAGAATGAACACATTTATTTTTCATTTGCTTAAGTGTATTGCAAAAGAGCGGGAGGTAAAGAACTGGTCAGAATCCACTAAAAAATCAATTTAACCTCTGGATAAGTTCAACTTACTGATTTCTAAAACATAAGAGCATTCTCTACAGATGTTTAGCAAACACAGAAAAATAACGCAAAGATTTCAATTTCTACAGCTTCGGCAATCTTTTCCACATCAGCCATCAAGGCTCAGTAAATAAAAGAAAACGCAGAGTTAAAGGTAAATGTTTGTACAACAGGGATGAGAAATTTCTCCTTTGCTTGTACATGAAATCGCGCTATAGTATTGTCTATGTGAAAATTTAATTGAAGTTTAAGGAACTCTAAATGTAACCATACTAGATTTAAATTATCACGCTTGTTATTATGATCGCTACCTTAGCCAAAAATTCAGAAGTACTAATGTGGTAATGCAGATATGAAATTTTAAATGTTTTAAAAGCAGGGAATGCAAAAATCGCCTTTACATGACAATCACACCGTTCAATTTTACCATTTAAGTGATGAGGACACCAGTCAAACAATCAGCTAGGCTAGGGAAAAAAATAAAGGGGTTCACTATCAATCTAAACATACAATACATTTACCATCGATATTCCGATCCCAGCATAAGTCATATTGTAATCTACTCTACTAAATAAAGAACATATTGTTGCCCTATCGCCCGCTTCGAAGGACGTCCGCGTGCTCCAAGCCACTCCCACTCGCCGACCGTCGAGACCTCACCGGTACCTCCTAGCCAATCGCTAGGGGTACTCTACTTTCCCCTTAGCCCCCCGAGATGCAAAGAGGCCACACACTATCCAGATGGTACCTCTAGCTCCCAGCGCGCCTCGCAAGGCCGAGCTACCACTCCTATCCGAGCTGGGAAATCCCAACTCCCCACAAGTAATCAGTCAAGTCACAATCCAGTAGTGTAACGTTACGCTAACAGCCGATCCCCTACTTCCTCCTCCTTCCTCTCTTTTATAGAGTTTTAGAACTTCCAAACTTTCCTTAAATCTCATTTAAATTAAGTTTTAATAAAAATCTTCTAATAATTCTCCTTCGTACAAGTGTCGTCCATCCCCCACGTTTCTCCATTAACTATTTTCTTTAATTTATTAAATTGTCTTATTTCCCTCACCAACCTAGAGTTACTCCTAAATTTACTCCTAGGTGTCCCTAGATTCCCTCACAGGTTTTAAATACTTTCCCTAAAATGAAAATGCTAAGTCAGTTCAAAATTAGAAGGTTCTTGAATGCAGATTCTTTACTAAGTTGACCTCTTGCTTTTTACCATAAGTTCTCTCTTTCCCTTTTTTTATGTCACCTCCATTCCCTAGTTTCCTATTTATTTTTTTTATTCCCTTCTTTCCCCTTTTTATTAGAGCCAAAAATGGCAGTGGCGCAAATTAACCTCTTTTCCTTTTTATTAATAATTTAATATCTTTTACACTTTCACAAGTTAAATAATTAAATTCTTCTTTACAATTTAAATCCACTGATTTTAATTAAATTCTTACTCTCTTCATTTTACCCCAAAAATTTATGAAGACTAAAACTATTACTTAAGTGGTTTTTAGTTTAATTTTAATTTTAATTTTTATAGGGTATTTTTCTTAAGGTTAGACAAAATTTTACCCCTAGAGAAGTTTTAGACTAAGAACTTAGATTTTGAACCGGGCGACATTTAATTAGGGAAGTTGTTTTAAAATTTATTAATGTGTTGTCTATCTTAGGGCCATCTAGGTTCCTCCCTCTATCATCATCAACGCGACGTGCCCTTCAGGACGCACTAGGTGCTCCAAGAGTGCCACTCACCTCATCTGTTTCTTTGTGCGCCGTGCCCTTCAGGATGCACTACATGCTCCAAGGGTGCCACTCGCCTCTTGATTGATTGGTAGACATCAATAACCCCTGGAGTCAACACTCCGCCAGGTGAACTTGTGGGAGACTAAGGGATTATAAGAAATAAGGCCCTCACCTTATTGCACGCCCCTTAGAATCATCGTGAGCGACTGTCGCAGTCTGCCCTCACGGCATCGTGGGTCCCCTCAAACTAGGTAATCGTTAACCTACAGTTCGAGCCATGATAGGAGTGCTAGTAGGCTGTGGTAGGGTTTATGTCCACACCTCTCCCTCAACCTCTCTGGTAGTTGTGTGTGGCCCCTTTACTCCATATGTGAGTCTGGTCGACAAGCTATCATCAGCCTGCATCATCAACAATCATGTCAGACATGTCCACATCATATCATCTAATCAAATGTACTAAAATCACAGTAAAACAATCAAACCCCAATAGCACACTCCCTAACTCGATCTGGAGTCCAAGGGTTTCGTCGATGCCTCTGCATCCTCAAGGTCCAAAACACTACACACTTAGTAAAACCGAGTCAATAGCACCTGTCTATGTCAATGTAGTAAAACTTCATGTCATCTATCATAACACATCATAATCAAGGACAAATGTTTTAATATCATAATAGTCCAAATCACTTGCGAGCAAGTGTCCTCAAAGAATAAGTTTTCTCAATGCGCCAGAGCGGGATGTTAAATACACCCCCTCTTGGTCTAAACTTCGTCCTGAAGTTTCATCGTATAAATGTCGAAATAAATGTATCACAGTATCATAAGTCTATCTATCAAACAAAAATGGAAACTGTTGGCGCATATCATATGCGTCCTTCCAAGTCGCCGAGTGTGGACTATAATTGTCCCACTGGACATTGACCTGATCTACCGTTCGACGTCGTAACTGTTGAACGCAATGATCTAAGATGCAGACCGGCTCAGTCGTGAGTGCTCCCTCGTTCGATACCTGCAAGGAAATCATGTCAATCACATGTGTAGGATCACTAATATAATGTCTCAAAATAGATACATGAAAAACATCGTGCATACGCCTCAAAGAATCAGGCAAGGCTAGTCGATAGGCCACGGGCCCCTTTCTCTCCACAATCTTGAAAGGTCCCATGAACCTAGGAGAGATTTTATCTCCCTTCCCAAACTTGATCGAACTCTTATGTGATTTAACCTGTAAGAAGACTCAATCGCCGACCTTGTAACTACGGTCGACTCGGTGCGCATCGACATAACTCTTCTGTCAATCCTGCGCTTCCTTAATCCTTTGTCTTATGGTTTTCATTTTCTCTTCCATTTCTTGGATTTATTTTGGTCCCACCAGGACCCTATCCTCAAGCCGATCCCAACTCAAGGGCGTCTGACACGGTCTCCTGTAAAGAAACTCGAAGGGCACCATCTTAATGGTGCTCTGGTAACCGTTGTTGTAAGTGAACTCCACTAGTGGCAAGAATTCTTCCCAACGCTTTTGTTGGTCCATCACGTACATGCACAACATGTCTTCCAAGGTTTGGTTCATTTGTTCCGTCTTCCCATCAGTCTCCAGGTTATACGCAGTACTAAAGTTAAGTTGGGTTCCCAAGGCCTCTTGGAAACTCGTCCAAAATTGTCTAGTAAACACTGATCCTCGATCAGATATAATCTTCTTAGGCACGTCATGCAGCCTCACAATCTCACTGATGAAAACTCTAGCTATGTCAGGTGCCTGATACGTCGTACGCACAGGAATAAAGTGAGCACTCTTTGTCAGAGTGTCTACTACTACAAAAATCGAGTCATGTTTCCTTGTCATCAGTGGAAATCCAACAATAAAGTTCATCGAAATGACCTCCCATTTCGATTCTGGAATGGCATGTGGGTGTATTAATCCTGTTGGGTGTCTATGTTCAACCTTTACCTGCTGACACTCCAGACACCTGGCCACATAGTCAACTATGTCGGCCTTCATTCCCCTCCAGAAGAATAAGGGTTTAAGATCGGCCCTCATCTTCGTGACTCCTGGGTGAGCCATGTAAACTGCTCTATGAGCCTCACTCAGGATCAACATCCTCAACTCGTCATTTGGCGGTACGTAAATCCGACTTTTAAACCTCAACAACCCATCTCTATCAAATGAAAATCCCTCATATCATGGTACCATCATTGTGTTTTGTCCGATAAAACCCTCGACCTCTTTGTACCAGTCGTCGTCACGCTGTAAAGTTAGAATATTCTCACGTAGATTCGTCTGAAGAGGCAAAGCCGAAAAGATGCATGGTCTCCGACTCAAAGCATCTGTCACTCGGTTCACTGTTCCCTTTGTTATCTCCTAAAATAACACTGCCAAAGTTTCATTATTTTAGGTGATAAGATAGAGTCAAAAAATTTCTTTCTAAATTTTTTAGAGTACCTTAGGAGGTCTATTTTTGAAGTGTACAGTTGAAAGAACCATCACTTTGGAT
>ML838927.1:24722-43283 GCA_009831015.1 Picea engelmannii
GTGCGTGTGTACAAGGGTAACAAGACATTATACTCTGCGCCGCCGCATGACGACGAATCATGACGCATACAACTGCAATATCAACATAAATATCTAAGACGCATAATAACATCTGCCAGCAATGAACAACAATCAACCGACAAAATAATAAGACTGACCACCCATCCATCCTACTCTGCAATGGTTAGGACCTCCAAGACACATAAGCAACGCTCAAGCCCAGGTTCCCATTGATTTTAACCATTTAAGGTCTCAGAGCTGGTGACTGTTCTAAGGAACATGGAGGTGTCTACGTCTCGCCCGACACAAGCAGACCAAGCACACAAAAGTTTACAACCTAGTACAACATTACTTAAACAAGGGTCTACAATCTGTAGGAGTCTTAAGGCCATTCCATTGTGCAACTTTATATCATAATTCGTCATCAAGGTACCCTCTAAAACAACATTCAAGGGACCTTATTGTACACGTATGAACTTCGACTGGTTTAACATTTAACAAGATAATTAGTCATTAATTATTATCGTAAATATAATGAAGAGTTATAATTGTCAGTTAACGCAATAATTAACATTTAATATTTAATTATAGATCAATAATTAATGAAATATCCTAAAATCATTTGACGCAAACGTTGTAAAATTTACATCAACATGCATTCAATGATCTAAACTTATAATTCGATAGACAATAATTATGAACCAATAATTGTCTCAACAACACAATGATCATAAATCCATAATTAACGCAATATTCAAAATCTTTTATCGCAAGCATATAAATTAACATTAACATTAACTCAATGATCTACATTTATAATCGATAGCCAGTAATTTAGAACCAATAATTAATGCAACATCCAAAACAAAAGTAATGATTTCATGGCGCAAAAACTGTAACTTAATTCAACAAGCATCACCTCTTTTCATGGTGCCTCCTAATTATTAGTTCCCTTCAAGGCACATGGACACACCATCATAACATCAATTGTAGGTATGCAAATTTTTGGAAATAATAATGCTTGAAAATAAATTTTCTGCTTAAGAGCTTACCCAATTTGTTGTAATTAGCATAAACATTTTAGCATCAATACTATCTATAAATAATTATCCTCTCTATCAACTAGCCCTTGGCCTTAATTGAGGCATTAACTAAATTAAAGCAGCTTGCTTTTATTACATACTAACTGAAATAAAGTAATTGCTTGCTAGGAAATGTTAACTGAAAGGTAAGTTGCCTTTATTAAAATAAAGTGGATTGCAATTTTTAAATACTGATAAAATAAAGCAATTGTTGCCATGAATATTAACTGGAAAAATAATTTGCTTTCATTTAAATAAGGTAGATTGTTATTTTTACGGACTAACATAATAAGGTAGTTGTTGCTATGAAACATTTACTAAAAAGTAGATTGTTTTTATTGAAAATAAGGTAGATTGCTATTTAAGAAAACAACACTAACATAAAGAAGATTGCTCTTATTAATAAAGTCGATTGCCTATTAATGTTAATATTGAATGCATTCAACTAAGTCAAAAATAATCCAATCTCAACTGGTACTAAAACATAAACAATACTTTCCTATTTCCTGTTTTGAATACAACCCATTAAAATTTTACGAGGGATAAGGTGTCTTTAGATTAATAATTTAATATATAAAAAATCGTCTCTATTAAAAACAAAAATAATTTAATATATAAGGTGTCTCAAAAATAGTGTGTTGTCCTGAGGTTAACATCTTATTAAAAACATCAAGAGCTATAATGCCAAACACCTGTTACTACCACCATGCGTTGTTTTAAAGAAATCAACTTTTAAAAAGGAAAATAAAGGCAATAAGTTGCCCTAAAGGCAAGACGTGCAGTGTGGGGTTTTTCATCCAGTTTAGTAAGACACGCAGTGAGTACATCTGTCCGAAGGTTAAGGTTCAGAACGAGACTACTGCCATTAAGAAATCCTACAAATCCGAAACAGTCAATAATAATGTTGTCGTAACTTCTGTCATTCCATTTACTTAGCTGGTTGTTGTTGAATCAATAGCTACAACCACCTACTGTCATTTAAAACCTTGAATTCCATCGCCTGGACCGGCACGGAGCAAGGGAAGGCCACCGACCCAAAATCTCTGCACTTCGCGCCAATACAGGAACAAATGGAGAGGGCATTTAACAGGTGAATCGTGTTATGCTACCATCGTCAGGAACTACGCGATAGCAGTGGGCGGGATGAGTGAGCATTGTTTGGCTGGGTCAACGCTCGCTCCACCAGATACACACAATCATGCTTCCAGTACTGAGGAACTGGATTTGGAAGGTAGGAAGGGAAATCGATGCAAGGTAAACTCGGGCTAGTGCCGAGGCCTAACCAAATTGTTGCCGAGCCTCTCCTTATACGTAGCCACCCTGCAAACTATTAAACTCTAGACGGAATGCAACCATAGGATTTGGAATGCCATCAGGGGAGGAACGAAAAGCTACGCCATCGAGTAGATAATGTTTGATTGCAGGGTATCACTAACTAAGGTTCGAGTGGCCAAGTTAACCAAACGATGAATATCTTCGAGCAGTTCAAAATTTAGCAGGTGGCAAGGCAAGGGACACTACCCACAAAAGGGCGTCAACAGTTTGGCTGGCAGTGATCAACCGCCGGGGAGAGAATGAACACATTTATTTTTCATTTGCTTAAGTGTATTGCAAAGGAGCGGGAGGCAAAGAACTGATCATAATCCACTGAAAAATCAATTTATCCTCTGGATAAGTTCAACTTACTAAATTCTAAAACAGAAGAGAATTCTCTATAGACGTTTAGCAAATGCAGAGATTTCAATTTCTACATCTTTGGCAATGTTTTCCACATCAGCCATCAAGGCTCAAAATAAATAAAAGAAAACGCAGAGTTAAAGGTAAACGTATGTACAACCGCAGGGATGAGAAATTTCTCCTTTGCTCCTACATGAAATCGTGCTACAGTATTGGTTGTGTGAAAATTTAATTGAAGTTTAAGGAACTCTAAATGTAACCATACTAGATTTAAATTATCATGCTTGTTATTATGATCACTACCTTAGCCAAAAATTCAGAAGTACTAATGTGGTAATGCAGATATGAAATTTTAAATGTTTTAAAAGCAGGGAATGCAAAAATCGCCTTTACATGACAATCACACCATTCAATTTTACCATTTAAGTGATGAGGACACCAGTCAAACAATCAGCTAGGCTAGGGAAAAAAATAAAGGGGTTCGCTATCAATCTAAACATACAATACATTTACCATTGATATTCTGATCCCAACATAAGTCATATTGCAATCTACTCTACTAAATAAAGAACATACCGTTGCCTTATCGCCCGCTTCAAAGGACGTCCGCGTGCTCCGAGCTGCTCCCACTCGCCGACCATCGAGACATCACTGGTACCTCTCATCCAATCGCTAGGGGTACTCTGCTTCCCCCTTAGCCCCCCGAGCCGCAAAGCGACCACACACTATCCATATGGTACGTCTAGCTCCCAGCTCACCTCGCAAGGCCGAGCTACCACTCCTATCTGAGTTGGGAAATCCCAACTCCCCACAAGTAATCAGTCAAGTCACAATCAGGCAACGTAACGTTACGCTAACAACCGATCCCCTACTTCATCTTCCTTCCTCTCTTTTATAGAGTTTTAGAACTTCCAAACTTTCCTTAAATCTCACTTAAATTAAGTTTTAATAAAAATCTTCTAATAATTCTCCTTCATACAAGTGTCGTCCATCCCCCACGTTTCTCCATTAACTATTTTCTTTAATTTATTAAATTGTATTATTTCCCTCACCCACCTAGCATTACTCCTAAATTTACTTCTAGGTGTCCCTAGATTCCCTCACAGGTTTTAAATACTTTCCCTAAAATGAAAATGCTAAGTCAATTCAAAATTAGAAGGTTCTTGAATGCAGATTCTTTCCTAAGTTGACCTCTTGCTTTTTACCATAAGTTCCCTCTTTCCCTTTTTTATGTCACCTCCATTCCCTAGTTTCCTAATTTTTTATTACTCCCTTCTTTCCCCTTTTTATTAGAGCCAAAATGGCAGTTGCGCAAATTAACCTCTTTTCCTTTTTATTAATAATTTAATATCTTTTACATTTTCACAAGTTAAATAATTAAATTCTTCTTTACAATTTAAATCCATTGATTTTAATTAAATTCTTACTCTCTTCATTTTACCCCAAAAATTTTATGAAGACTAAAACTATTACTTAAGTGGTTTTTAGTTTAATTTTAATTTTAATTTTTATAGGGTATTTTTCTTAAGGTTAGACAAAATTTTACCCCTAGAGAAGTTTTAGAATTAGAACTTAGATTCTGAACTGGGTGACATTTAATTAGGCAAGTTGTTTTAAAATTTCTTAATGTGTTGTCTGTCTTAGGGTTATCTAGGTTCCTCCCTCTATCATCATCAACGCGACGTGCCCTTCAGGACGCACTAGGTACTCCAAGGGTGCCACTCGCCTCATATGTTCCTTTGCGTGACGTGCCCTTCAGGATGCACTATGTTCTCCAAGGGTTACACTTGCCTCTTGACTGATTGGTAGACATCAATAACTCCTGGAGTCAACACTCCGCCAGGTGAACTTATGGGAGACTAAGGGCTTCTAAGGAATAAGGCCCCCGCCTTATTGCGCGCCCCTTAGAATCATCATGAGCGACTATCGTTGTCTGCCCTCACGGCATCGTGGGTCCCCTCGAACTAGGTAATCATTAACCTACAGTTCGAGCCACGACGGGAGTGCTAGTAGGCTGTGGCAGGGCTGCTGTCCACACCTCTCCCTCAACCTCTCTGGTATTCGTGTGTGGCCCCTTTACTCCATATGTGAGTTTGGTCGGCAAGCTATCATTAGCCTGCATCATCAACAATCATGTCAGACATGTCCACATCATATCATCTAATCAAATGTACTAAAATCATAGTAAAACAATCAAACCCCAATAGCACACTCCCTGACTTGATTCGGAGTCCAAGGGGTTTCGTCGATGCCTCTGCATCCTCAAGGTCCAAAACCTTGCACACTCAGTAAAACCGAGTCAATATCACTTGTCTATCTCAATGCAGTAAAACATCATGTCATCTATCATAACGCATCATAATCAAGGACAAATGTTTTAATATCATAATAGTCTGGATCACTTGTGAGCAAGTGTCCTCAAAGAATAAGTTTTCTTAGTGCGCCAAAGCGGGATGTTACAATTAGCAAATATTTTTTGGTGATGATAGATCTCTTAGTGTTTTAGGGTTAGGAATAGTTCGAGTAAATAATGGTCATTTCAATGATGTATTATGTTTTCCAAGTATTTCCTAAAACCTTCTATCAGTATATCATATTACTTATTCGGGTGAAGGCAAAATCGTAGAGTTTTCACCTCACCAAGTTGTAATTAAGGATTTAAAATATCCTAAGCATGTTCTTGCAACTGGAATTGTTGATGATATTACCAGGTTGTACAAGTTTGACAAATTTGGGTCATAATATTTTCCTTTAATTTTAGTTGCTCATAGCGATGACTTGAACAAACTTTGGCATGAGCAATTTAGTCATCTAAATTGTCTCTCATTGCAACAACTGTGTAATCAACATATGGTGATTGGTCTTTCTCTTTTTTATTCTAGAGATGGTGTTTGTGTCGATTGTGTTCTTGAAAAACATCATTGATACAGTTTTGACAAACATGCCTCTTGGCACACCTTGACCCTTTTGCAACTTGTTCATAGTGACTTGTGCGGTCCACTTTCTTCTCATTTTTCTGGGTGCAAGTATTTATTAACTTTCACTGATGACTTTTCCCAACGCACTTGGGCTTACTTCTTAAAACTTAAGAGTAAAGTTTTTGTCCTACAAGGCCCTTGTAGAAAAACAACCTGAACATCAACTTCAAAGGTTAAGAACAAATAATGGATGAAAATATGTGAACAATAATTTTACAAGTTACTGCATTGCACAGGGCATCCAAATGCAACACATTGTTCCATATACACCACAACAAAATGGTGTTGTTGAGAGAAAGAACCACACATTAAAAGAAATGGCTAATTATATTATCCAATCTAAGGGATTAATTCTAAAGTATTGGGTGAAAGCCATTAAATGTGAAAATTACACAGTAAATCAGACTCACACAAAGGATCTTACAAATATAACACCAGAATAAGCATGGATTAAAATTAATCTAGATGTAATCCACTTCTGTGTATTTGGCAGGGTAGCATGGGCTCACATTCTTGATGAGAAAAGGAAAGCTTTATAACCTAAAAGTGAGAAGTGTATTTTTGTTGGTTATTCTGAAGATGTCAAAGGTTACAAAATTCTTCAACCTCATTTAAATGAAATTATTATTTGAAGAAATGTTAAATTTTGTAACATCCCGCTCTTGCTCGCACTGAGCGAACTTATCCTTGAGGACACTTTCTTGCAAGTGATCCGGATTATTATACTATTGTTCATTTGATTATGATTATGAGGCATTATGGATATGATGATGACATGTTATTTTGTTGTATTTAAATAGACATGTGTTATTGATTGGGTTCTCCTGAGTGTGTAGGACTTTGGACCTCAAGGATGTAGAGGCATCGATGAAACCCCTTGGACTCTTGATCGAGTCAGGGAGTGGACTGTTGGGTTTGAATGTTATTGATATGACATATGTACAGATGATTAAATGTTATGATGATTGATTATTTTAGCTGACATGATTCGTTGATGATGCAGGATGATGATAGCATGCTGACCAGACTCACATGTGGAGTAGGGGGGTCATGCACGACAACTAGAGGCTTTGAGGGAGAGGTGTGGACAACATCCCTACCACAACCTACTATCAATCCCGGCGTGGCTCGAACTATAGGTTAATGGTTACCTAGTTTGAGGATACCCATGATGTCGTGAGGGAAGATTGCGACAGTCACTCACGATGATTCTAAGGGGCGTGCAATAAGGAAGGGACCATATTCCTTAGAGTCCCTTAGTCTCCCACAAGATCACCTGGTGGAGTATTGACTCCTGGGGTTTTGATGTCTACCAAGTCAGTTAAGAGGCGAGTGGCACCCTTGGAGCACGTAGTGCGTCCTGAAGGGCACATCGCCCAAGGAAAATGGAAAGAGGCGAGTGGCACCCTTGGAGCACGTAGTGCGTCCTGAAGGGCACGTTGCACAAGAAAAATGGAAATATACAAGTGGCACCCTTGGAGCACGTAGTGCATACTGAAGGGCACGTTGCGCGAGGAAAATGGAAAGAGGCGAGTGGCACCCTTGGAGCACCTAGTGCGTCCTGAAGGGCACATCATGATTTCAACGGGTAAGTGAATAAACCTAGTCGACCTTAAAATGAATGACGTGATAAGTAATATTTAAAAACAATTTCCCTAATAAAAATGTCAACCAACCTAGGAAATTAAAATCCAGGTCTAAGTGACACTTGTGATCTAAAATAATAATCATAATGAAACATGTAACGAAAATGGGGTAAGAAATTCAATTAACTTATGAAAATCAAATTATATTGGGGGATTAAAATTTTAAAAGGGAAATGATTGTTTTATGTACATATGCTAATTAAATTTTATTAATTAAAAGAAAAAGGGGGTAAAAGGTGGTTTTTCTACACTTGCTAATTTGAGATTTAGTTAAAAAGGGAAAAGAGGGAAAATTAAAAGAAATAGGAAACTAAGGGAAAAAGGGGAAACATAAAGAAAGAGGGAAATGTAAGGAAAAAGTTGAATGTCTAACTTAGTAAGGAATCTTGCCTTTAAGAACTTTCTAATTATGAACTCAACTAGGAATTTACTAAAGGCGTAAGTCATTTAAGTGTGTAAGGGAGTATTGGGACACCAAGGAGTGTTTTTAGGAATGCTTTTTGGTGGGTGAGGGAAGTAGGAATAATTAAATAATTAATGAAATTAATTTCTGGTGCAACTAGGGGGATGGGTGACATGTGTACGGGGGAGGTTTTTTTCTGATTAAAATAATGAAAAGGAAATTAAATGAGAATTTGGGAAAGAAATCACTTAAAAACTCTATAAAAAGGATAGAGGAGGAGGAGTATGGATGGGATTTGGATGCATAGAGTTACACTGCTAAATTTTTGTCTTGACTGACTTATCGTTTGGAGTTGGGATACCCAGCTCAGGTAACGAGTGGTATCTCAACCTGGCGAGGCGATCTAGGTGATATTTGTTCTCTAGTATAGTGTGTGTGGCCCATTTGCAGATCGGGGGGCTCAGGGGGAAGAAGAGTACCCCTAGCGTTGGCTGGGAGGTACTGGTGAGGTCACATTAGTCAGAAAGAGGGAGCTAGATAGAGCGCACGTGGGACAGTGAATCAGAGTTGTCGATTGGGCTACGATACACATGCGTTTATTTTTGAATGGTAGATTAATATTTTCTTGTGCTTTCATTATTGTACTTCTATTGTGTAAATAAATGTGTTTTACTCAGTGTTTTTAATCAAGGAACTTAAAGTCATCATAGCCTTACGCTCACTGCATTTTGAATTGATTTCCTTGGCAACCCAATCCATGATTGCTATGACTGTTCTATTTTTGTTTTATTGATTATTACGAAGAATTTATGTTTTTCACTTATCCCTTTAGTTATCATTTCATGCCTGAGCAGTCGGCCAGGAGCCGAATCGACGATCATCACTTCAGTGTTTAAAGACCTATAGATTCAAATCCCTTGCTTTTTTGTGCATGGATGATGAGAGGAGGATAAGTTTTTCCCAACCATATACCCTTTCCTTATCTCGTATTTTTCCTTTCTGATTGATCTCTAATCCTTGCACCCTCCTTATGAATGAGAATCCTTGTGTTGATTGATTCATTGCCAAATGATTGGTCCTTGCACCTTCTTGTGCTAAGTATCTCTGTGTTTTTGTGTGATTGTCTCTGCGCTTTATCTCTGTGATTTCTTGGTATCACCTCTGCGATTTTAATAATGAATCCCAGTACTTGGATTGGTCTTTGATAGCGTTTTTTTTTAGATGTCGTGACAACTATGGTAATATATAGTGACTATGTTTTACATATGTTATATTGACTGTGTTTGATTGGTAACATCTCTGCAACTAATGTGATTTTTCTCTGTGATAGCTTACTCCTTACCCAGTGTCTCAGTATTATTGAAGAGTTGTCCATTAAACGATTATTGTGTATTCTCTTTTTATTCCAACCATTAGTTGTGTATTCTGAATTTTATTTAAAGTATTGGTTGTATAATCTCTTTTTATTTAAATTTTTTAGATGACTGTTGTATAGCGCATTTGTTGTATATGTTTCGCTGATTACGATTAATTGGAAACAAGTATTAATGCATAGTTATCTTAAGATTGTATATCTCCAAAATAGACAATACAGATATCTTTGCAACTAGTCCATGAAAAGAACCCGATCTCTCAGAGTTACGTAGTCTTTTTGCTGAATTCCCTAAACATGGACCTCTCAGGTGCCATAGATTTTGGTGAAAATTTTAGGCGATTAAGCAAATACTAGAGTATCACCTCTGCGTATTGGTCTATTTATTTTTCCCTGCGAACAACCTTACTAATGTCTGCATTTTTAGTTTTTTCTAATTCCCAACAGAGAATGATAGTGATATGCCTGCGTTGATACTGGTATCTTTGCGTTTTAATGATCACTCTGCGTTTAAATAACATTTTATTGTATGGCTTGAACAATGACTTAATTTTATCGCTGTGAATTTAATGTAAATGAGAGTGACCACAAAATTGATGTACAGTGTGAGACTGAGTTATAACTGATGTTGTGTATTTGGTATACGTTTTTGACAACGAGTTTGTATAACCATTGTATTTACCCTACGATTTAATTGTTATGCCATGCTATTTATTATTATCATACGATTAATTATGTGAATACACTATGTGATTATGCATGAAAACTAGCATCTTTATGGCATTGATTATATAGACAACTCATCATATACATGCAACCATTGTTTGTAGACTGCATTGATGAAGATAACGCCTTGTTTTATAGATCATATAGATGGTGATTTTATTATACAGATTCTTGATAGCGCATTTATTATATAGATCCTATCTGCATCCATAGATAGCAATTTCATTATAAATATTTTAGTTTTAAAAGACAACAGGTCATATTAAAAGGCAATGCTATAATACTTTTAATCAGTGGCAACAACATTCTGATTAGACAATGTTATTTTCACATGTTGAACAAACAAAACTATCATTAATTAATGGATGTCGTTTTTCCATATAATGATAGGGAACCTTGGGCTGAGCGTGAAGCATTGTGCAAATAGAATGCCCCTTTATGGGCTCCTCCCTTGTGACTTGATGCTTGTGTGTCGAGCCATTTCTTAGGCTTGGTGTTGAGACTTGGAGGTGACTGTCGATACCATGGGTGTTTAACTCGTTGTTGGTGCTTAGTTCATAGACTTAGACTTTTGGCCTTACCCTAATCTTATGTTCTATATAGAATGCTGGAGAGAACCTAATGAGTTTATTTCTTGGTTTTATATAGAAATAAATCCTGAAATATCGTCCACCTGTAATTTATGAATCTGGTTTTTAAAAATTGGTGTGATCCTTACCTAGTGGGTGGAAGGGATGCCAGGAATTGTTGTGACCTTAATTTAATTAATTTATATTGATTTTAGTCTGAACATCCAATAGACTGTTGAAAGTATATTTATACATTGATATACTTGATATAGATTGTTGAAAGTATATTTATACAGTGAATACTAAATCTAATTTAGTATTCGCCACTGGAAATTTAATATCCCACTCAGTTAATTTACCAGTCTCATTAATAATCAAGTCAACCATTAACATACCATTATAATAATAACAAAATAAAAGGTGAAATCAACCTAATCACCATCCATAACCCCCAACCATCAATAACCATCTTTAGTACATGATTTTCCATGAATATGGCTTAAGAAGATAGCAATGATTGATATCAGATGCAACACTTGAGATCAAATCCACAAGATACTAAACTAATGAGTCTAGTTAGTCCTGACTTGAAGAAGTTTCCTACAAAGAAATTTTAAGTTTATGTTTAATGAGGATTTATTTTGGTGATGAAGTCTTCCAATGATAAGAGATTTTAGTAAGAGAATGAACTCTAAACAGTGTAAATTTATGTTCAGATCATTGTTGGTGCAATGGCGTAACCGTGTTCCTTAAGGTGATTTGTAAATGGTGGTTGGTCTTATTTGTTTCACCACTCAAGTTGCCTTGTAGGAACCCAGAAATCCTTTGGTTAGTTGTGCAATTCAATTTAAGTGATGTCACCTAGCATCTTTTTGATTGATTGCTTGGGTGCTTGGGCATAGTCTTCAGGTATTTTGGATAGCTAATTCGGTCTCCTAGCGTGTTGGATTTATCTTGGGTTAACGGTCTATAAATGTTTTGTTGCACCATAGTTACGGTCACGCCTATCACCTTGTGATGGCATGATTCCTGGTGAGGGAATCATTATGCGCCTGATGGATAGAGGCGAAGGATAACCTGGCCAAAGGCTATGCTTCCCGATGTGGGAGTTCGTCTATTGTAGTGGATGTTGGTACTTGGTTTAGTAATGCCTTAACGGGTTAGGTTTGCACGCCATAGATGTTTCTAGTTACTGGTCGATGAATCCACTGTGTCGGGTGGTTGATGTTGTCCCTTATCTTGTAGGCATTGTCTTGTTTGTGTCAGGCGGGTAGTCGTTTTATCTGTCTTTGATTATCACATGTTTCGTCTAGTTGCATGTCGTGCAAGTGTACTGATTCGTGGTCATCTATTACCTGAATGTGTAGGTTATGTTCGTTGTCAAGTCGTGTAGATTAATTGTTGTCTTGATTGCCATCCTTCTTTAAAAAAAAAAAAATTGCACTTGCTTTGCATCACATGTAGTCGTAACGATTGGGGTCATTACATATTGTATTAGAGGAGGTTCAACCTTGCACTATGGATCGCCATGCTTTCCACTGCAGTAAACCCTTGATTGTTAACCTAGCGCTAAACAAAAAATTCAACGTGTCCATGTGGTGATCTTGATTAGAGGATGCTACAGAGGTTCGCATCGTGGTGTCATGGAAGGAGGTGGGACGCCTCCAAAAGTGCCCACGCCCTCCGATTCTAACCCCCAAGGGGGAAGAACAAGCCCTTGGGTTGGATTCGATTATAGTAAGGGATGATGATGGTCTGACAAGATCCTTCAAGAGATTGTCAGAGGCCTTGATTCACCATCTGTACTGAGATGAGGCCAGGGCACCTATAACCCTGAGGGTCCACAATGCGTCCAGCTAGTACCATTAGTATTCACCGCGAACTCGATAAGGTCAAATTTCCCGAGTGCTCTGGTGCCCCGGAGGGCTTAGCAGCCGAGGCATGGTTGGAGAACATGGAGATGTTCTTTGCACTTCGTGACTATACCTCCAACATGAAGGCCCGTGTGGAGGTATTTCAACTGAAAGGGGAGCGCTCTTCTATGGTGGAAGACGCTCCTGCTGCTTTTGAACATGGTAGTTGAAGACGTGCCATGGGAACTGTTTGAGGAACAGTTCTGAGAGAGGTATCTGTTTGAGGAATTCATTGAGCGTCATCTCAATGAGTTCAACACCTTGCGACAGGGCAGTCGTACGGTGCCTGAGAATGAGGCCCATTTTTGTATCTTCTTCGGTATGTTCCACTCTTGAATACCTGTACATCGCAACCTTAGGGTCTTATAATGTCGTGATCGATATGGACTGGTTGGAATTACATGAGGCGATACTTAAATATAAGACGAAACGATTGAGCTTGGTCGATGATGAGGGATAGAGACACATGATTGTAGGTCAGAACTAGGGAGTTTCCCTGAGGTTCATCTCTTCCTTATATCTATGAAAGAGCCTGTGCAAGGGATGTGATATTTATGTGATCCTTGCGTTAAACGAGAAGAGAGTAGAGGAAGGTCTAGAACCCCTTCCGGTGGTGAGATATTTTTGCGGACGTCTTCCCTGAGGAGTTACCTGGGATGTAGTTGAAGAGGGATTTGGAATTTACCATAGACCTAAAACCGGGGACTGAACCGATAGCAAGAACGCCTTATCGGAGGTCAACCCCAGAGTTACAGGAGTTGAGAATGAAACTGAAGGAGTTGTTGGACCTGGGACTTATACATCCAAGTGTGTCAACGTGGGGTGCATCGGTTATCTTCATACAGAGAAGGATGGGTCATGGAGACTCTGCATTGACTATCGTGAATTGAACAAAGCAATGATCAAGAATCAATATATGTTTCCCAAGGATTGATGATTTGTGTGATCAGATGAAAGGTGCGACAGTGTTTTCAAAGATTGACTTGCGATCGGGGTATCACCAGTTACGAATCAAGGAGGATGACCTCCCTAAGACCTCCTTTAAGGAGAGTTTGGGACATTACGATTTTACTGTTTTACCTTTTGGATTGACAAACGCCCCTGGGGTATTTATGAGTTTGATGAACGGGGTGTTTCGCGACTACTTGGACAAGTTCGTCCAAGTATTCATTGACGAAATTTTGATTTACTCTCGGATAATGGAGGAGTATGACAAGAACTTGCGCTTGGTACTTCAGTGTCTATGAGAGAAAAAATTGTATGGGAAGGTGTCTAAATGCTTGTTTTATCAATTGAAGATTCATTACTTAGGGCATGTCATCTCCGGCGAAGGTATCGTCGTGGACCCAACAAAGGTCTAGGCTATTATGGAATGGCCTGCACCGATGAATGTCCCGGAAGTGTGTAGCTTCATGGGTTTAGCGGGATACTATTGATGGTTCGTCAAGGGTTTCTCAAAGATAGCGAATTCGATTACGGAATTGCAGAAGAAGAACAAGAAGTTTGTTTGGATCGAGAAATGCGTGGAAGCATTTTGGAGGCTCAAGGAGTTGTTGACAACAACACCGATACAGAAGGTCCCTAACATGGATGCAGACTTCTTGGTATGAACTAACGCATCCAAGGAAGGCTTAGGCAGAGTCTTGATGCAAGACGGTCGAGTGATCTCTTACATCTCGAGAAAGTTGAGAAGGCATGAGGAGAACTATGCGACGCACGATTTGGAGTTGCTTAGCGAGTACGATTTCAAGATTAGTTACATAAAAGGAATAGTGAACCGAGTGGTAGATGCATTGAATCGGAGACCACGCATATTTTCGATGATTCCTCTTCAGACAAATATACGTGAAAATATTATAACTTTATAGCGCGACGATGACTAGAACAAAGAGGTCAAGGATTTTATTGGACAGAACACCATGATGGTACCAATATTTTCATGATTTATGTTGGACGATGACGGATTATTGAGATTTAACAATCGAATTTACGTACCACTGAACGACGAGTTGAGGAGTTTGATCCTAAACAAGGATCACAAAGCAATGTACATGGCTCACCCGAGAGTCACGAAGATGAGGGAAGACCTTAAACCCTTATTCTTCTGGAAAGGAATAAAGGTAGACATAGTCAACTACGTACCCAGATGTCTAGAATGTCAGAAAGTGAAGGTTGAACAGAGACATCCAACATGATTACTGCAGCCACACGTTATTCCATAATCAAAATGGGAGGTCATTTCGATGGATTTCATCGTTGGATTTCCACTGACGACAAGGAGACATGGCTCTATTTTTGTGGTAGTCAACACTCTGACGAAGAGTGTTCATTTTTTTCATGTGCGTATGATGTATCAATCACCTGACTTAGCTAGAGTTTACTCAATGAGATTGTGAAGAGCATGGCATGCCTAAGAGGATTATATCCGATATAGGATCGGTGTTTACATGCCGATTTTGGACTATTTTCCAAGAGGCCTCGGGAACCCAACTTAACTTTAGTACCACGTATCACCTGGAGATAGATGGGTAGACCGAACAAACAAACCAAATCCTGGAGGACATGTTTATTATTGGATATATCGGTAAATGCGAACATAAAATGATCTCACTAGGTCCACCTAGATCTAGAACAAAACAAGACAAGACATGGCGCTTTCTCTAAGCTCTAATCATTGAATCTATTGTCAAAGAAAGGATGAGTAACATACCTTTGAATATCGCTTCCTTATGTATTTGTTCTCCCTTCTTCGCTCTGGTGCTCTTGTGCTATTGATCCTGTAATGAAACACAAACCAACCAAAGTGAAGGCAATAATAGTATATTCAATGAAGACTTATACATGTGATCAAGGAATCATGTAATAAAATGAGAACGATTTTATGGGAAAGAAACATGCCACTGTATTATATTAAGAGAAAGTGGAAGATACAACCAAACAACCTTGATGTCGCTAAGTTCCCTTTCGATGGCCCTTACTCTTGACACACACACTTGCTCCAAACTTGCATGAAGATGATCCATAATAACTTGATAAGCTGAGATGAAGCCTTCAAGCATCTGATGTAGAGTACTTCACACAATTCACAGCCTATTCAACCTTAATCATTCCTTACTTTCTCTTGCTTACTTAATGCTTACCCTTTTCCATGAGAAATACATCATTATATAGGAGAAAGAGAGATGGTTAAAGAGATCAAGATGATCCCACCAAATCAGAGAGGCGGGTAGGATCTCAACCATACGAATGCCACCTCATATTCTAGAAGATTCCTTCTAGAACTTTTGTGAACTTCTTCCTTTTTCCCAGTTTTAGAACGTCGTTACACCCTGTCTATATAGCAGCCTGTGGAAACCCCGTAGGCTAGGTTTAGAGCAACCTGCATAAATCAACATTTCTGCACTGTACAATACTACTAGCCTACGACGTCCTTCTAAAAACAAGCCTTATAGAGAAGGAAACCAGTTGCTTTTCTCATGGGAAAGAACCTTTTGAGAGGTTGAATACATGCTTGTAGACACATCACCAGGGTGACCACTCCCTAGATCCACCTGGATCTAGAACAAAACAAGACAAGACATGGCACTTTCCCTAAGCTCTAATCATTGAATCTATTGTCAAAGAAAGGATGAGTAACATACCTTTGAATATCACTTCCTTATGTCTTTGTTGTCCCTGCTTCGCTCCGGTGATCTTGTGCTATTGATCCTGCAATGAAACACAAACCAACCAAAGTGAAAGCAATAATAGTATATTCAATGAAGACTTATACATGTGATCAAGGAATCATGTAATAAAATGGGAATGCTTTTATGGGAAAGAAACATGCCACTGTATTATATTAAGAGAAAGTGGAAGATACAACCAAACAACCTTGATGTCGCTAAGTTCCCTTTCGGTGGCCCTTGCTCTTGACACACACACTTTCTCCAAACTTGCATGAAGATGATCCACAATAACTTGATAAGATGAGATGAAGCCTTCAAGCATCTGATGTAGAGTAATTCAAACAATTCACAGCCTATTCAACCTTAATCATTCCTTACTTTATCTTGCTTACTTAATGCTTACCCTTTTCCATGAGAAATCCATCATTATATAGGAGAAAGAGAGATGGTTAAAGAGATCAAGATGATCCCACCAAATCAAAGAGGTGGGTAGGATCTCAACCATACAGATGCCACCTCATATTCTAGAAGATTCCTTCTAGAACTTTCGTGAACTTCTTCCTTTTTCCCAGTTTTAGAACGCCACCACACCCTGTCTATATAGCATCCTGCGGAAACCCCACAGACTAGGTTTAGAGTAGCCTATGGAAATCAACATTTCCGCACTGTACAATACTACTAGTCTGCGACGTCCTAAATAAAATCCTTGTAGAGAAGGAAACTAGTTGCTTTTCTCATGGGAATGATCCTTTTGAGAGGCTGAATACATGCTTGTAGACACATCACTAGGGTGACCAAAATAATGTGTAACAGAATTCCCCCCAAAGTATGAGGTTGGAATTTATGATAGTCGAAATAATTTTTAGAATGTGTGTGTGTGTCAGAAAAAAGGAGCGCACCAATCAGGAACCTGCAAACAACCAAGCATATGCGCAATATTATACCATTTCTGAGGTAGGCATTCCCATGCTCAGACTACAAATGATTTAAACCATAAATTTCAGTCATGGCCACCAATCATACACTGTGGATCCATGTCACCAATATTCTACATAGCCACCAGGAATACATTGTGGATCTATGCTCTAGAAAACTCAAATTCAGACATAGCCACGAGACATAAAAAGGGGATCTATGTGTCAAATACAAATCATAAAGATTCCATCACAACCTGGGCCAAAATGATGAGATCCAGGGTCTTCAATCCTTTCATCTATAAGTACGAATCTAGCCATGTGATTACAGGTGTTGAAGTCAAACATGGTAGAAACCACTTGATTACTGGTCATTGATGAAAACCGTTAACAAGTGCGAGAGAAATCACCATTGATGTCAATGACTCCCAAGGTACCTCAGTACAATCCATTGAATGCGAATAAATGATCTGAAGTCGAACAATCGATAGAATCTCTAGATCAGGGACCAATGATGTGAATCCACTGTCGAAAGCGAAGAAACCTTCCATTGAGGCATGTAGGCTCTAAGGTACTAAATGATTTCTAAGTCTTATTCCTGGATGATGAGTTAAATTCGATAGGAAAAGACTCGTCACAGGAGGGCCTTGATGTATCCCCCATCAATGACACGAAATAAGTAGTAGATTTAGGGTAGATCAAAGTATGAAAATGATTCGAAACTGACACAAGGAAGGCCGACATGGTAAGAATTGATAATTGCAGATGGTCGACTCGATAGAAGGCTTGTGCAAGGTTGGAATTCTCTTGAACATATGAACGACATGACAATGGTCTTGATAGCATTGACTCAAAGACAACCCAAGATATGAACTTGCAGAAGGTCAGACGAGAGACAAATGAATTTCCCAACCCGGGTTCAATGACGAAGGGGGTGTCATGTTTAAGAGTGACTATTACTGCCACTAAACACAAATATAGAGACACATTTCTTTCCCAAATTTTCCCCCACCATTTATGGCAAGTACCTCTTTATTTTTACACAAGCTTAAGGAGGATAACATATGCTTGTTGATGTAATCTCATCCTTCGGACAAGTCCCTCAAAGTATGTTTAACGAACCCTAAGAAAGAGTGGTTTGGTCCCATATGGGTCTTTCGATGTTTGTTTAACGAGTCCAAAGATAGAAAACTCAGGGTTTTTCATGTTTAAAGAGTCTGAAAAACACTTAAAGAGAAATCTCTCAGTTCCTTTTTCATAAAGTAGTTCGATGAGACCGAAAAAGTGATAAACTATCACCCATCAAACGTTTTCTTCAAATACTTTTACAAGCATGAAAAGAACAAGGTTTCTCGACAATCTTTTCATTTTTTATGGAGCGTGAAAAGAGCTTAAAGGATACTCCATGAGCTTCATTTTTTTCGTGTTATCATGACGAGTACGAAAAGACGACAAAAGTATACTCGGTTGCATTCTCATTGATTTTCGAGCATGAGAACGAACAAAGACTAGGCTCGAGGTTTTTTATGAAAAACCTTAAAAAGTACTTGTAGATGTGACAAATAGAAAAACAAATCAAGAAAAATATTTGTATTTCATTGTTCAGGATCCTA
>WSFP011308212.1:0-43696 GCA_009831015.1 Picea engelmannii
ATAAATATACTTGGGTTTCACCTTATTGTTCTCCACTTTATTAATTTTAGTATTTGAAAGGAATTTGTGATTAAATGTTAGAAAATCAACATGTTTTCATATATATCTCAAATATGTGTGAGCTTTGTAATGTGTAGGAATATTTGAAGGATTAATTCAAACGACTTCTCAAATACTTCCTCCACCATTTCAATATTTGAGGAGATAATTCAAGCCCATTCCAAGGAGAATATCATGGAGATTTGGTTGGAATATCTTATCTAAGATATATGAGAGATATGTATGAGGATTTAAAGGGATTATATTTTGTAATAATGGAAAATAGGTTGAGAGAATAGTGGATCTGTAATAATGAGATGGTTATCTTATCTTCAAGGCTCTCATGTATAAAAGAGAGTGCTCTCTCTTCATGAGGATTCAATTAGATTATTCAAGTAGAAGAGGAATTAGATTATTCAATTAATATGTAATTAGAATTAGAGTAGTCATTAATGGTAGTCATTAGGATTCGAAAGAGAAAGGGATTCTTAGCTTTGATTCATGGTTTTGGTTTTATGAAGATTTATTTGATTATTAAATGTAAGATTGCTTCATTGGTGAGAGCTCTCATGTGTTGTTGTGCCATTTAACTTTTCACTTGTTGTATCTACGTTTCCTTCATGTAGTTCTCCATTTCTAGATTAATTTCCTTTACGCAATTTCCCATTCTTAGAGTAATTTCATTTACGCAACTAGATTAATGATTCAATTCCAGTCGTGTGTTAGATTAATGATTCAATTTCAGTCATAGCTTAAACATTAGATTAGATTAGTCTCACTTCAATCTTGCATATACTTTGTGTGTGCTTCGTCAGTTTACGACCCTCGGGTTGAAAAATTAGATAAGTTGGGAAAATACTACAATTCAATTAATACAACATTAGTTCGGCCCCATATAATGACTATCGTTCCCTTGTCACAATTGTTGTTCCTTTAGCTGTTCATTCGAATGGGATGATTGGTGTTCCTTTTGCTGTTCTTTTGACTAGAACAATTGTCATTCCCTTTACGATTGTTGTTCCTTTACAGGTGTTGCATCTCTGGAGGCTGGGTATTGAAAACGGAAGGTAAGAACCTATGTAGATGACAAGTAAGACACTTGTGCCAACGCCTACCTTTGGTTGATGCATAGAGGTTGTTTTTAGGACATCTATAGAGCCCAACAAAGTGTGTGTCCAACCTCTATGTCGTTGTCATTGTCTGAGTTCTTGAACATTATCCATTTAATCCAACCGATTATTGTATCTTGAAGATGTTCTTCTCTTGCAATAGCATCTTGATCTGCAACTTCAGAAAATGTAAATTTTGTCCTCTAGGTCCCTTAAAGAAATATCTCTCTGCTTGGCTATATGATTCTACTCTATCAATAGAAAACTCAATAATGTACCCTCCAATGGTACTATCAAACCAATGATCGGCTGCTCTTAACACGGTGTTAACAACTCTCTTGACCTTCTTGATCAGCATCGACGTCCAAACCATAGGTAGTCTGAGTCTGATTTCAAACTGGGTATCTGCTAATCTGGCTAGCCACTCATATAGCTCCTTATGAATTCCTCCAAAGAAAATATCATGTATATCGGTAAAGATATACTTTCCCAACCAATCTCTGTGCTAAGATTAGGGTTCTTGTTTTGGGCTTCTATGAAGTCCTTCTCTTGTTCTTCTATCCAGTTCTGAATCTCTGTCTTCGATGAAAACCACCTTGACATTCCCTCAAGAAGATCTCGGTCTGGAAACAAAACCATTTGTTGGCACAGTGGCAGACCCAGGGTTCAACTCTAACAGTGCACCAACAAGCCCTAACTATTGGACCTTTTGAAAACACCTGCAAAGCAGATGTAGTCTCACCCAAAGTAGCAATAGGGGGTTGCAGGACACAGGTGTCTACAACCAGAGGAAAGGCAAAGTGGATTAAACACAATAATACACAACAATCTAGTTATTGGTTACCAACTCAATGCTACTTTGCAAAGTTATATTTCTGATCTAATACAATGATGCAATAACAGAGTAATCATAAGGAAAAAGAACGCAACATCAATCACACAAAACAACAAGATATACGTGGTTCACCCTCTCCCTAGGGCTAAGTCCATAGAACTACATTTCTTGATATTATAGGAAAACATACAGTTCTATCTGCGCTCTTGGCTTGTAGATCTCTCCCATGCTCTCTCTCTTTCTCTCCCCTCCCTGTGCACCCAGTTGCAGGGTTGATCTTCGCACCCAGCTGAAAATCTTACAACACAGACTGCTCTCACAACACAATACTTCTCTCTCAACAATAACAACAATCACCCATCATAACATAATCAAACCCATCTCAGGTCCTCTTGACCTTTATTTATACATTACAATGACTCTCGGACAACCTTAGGCCGAACCATAGGTGTCAAAAACCTAAATACCAAAACCCTAGGTGTCTAAAACCCTAGGTCAACTTGACCCACATTTTCAAGGCTTTGCCAGCCTATCCTTCCTTCTTTCCCATGAGGCGATCCAAAGAATCTATTGGTGGATTTTTCCTCTTGTTGAGTTTTCCACGATCCATCTTCCTTGTTGATCTGTCTTCCTCGATCTCCCCATCCAACGAATTTCTTTCTCTTACTTCGCTCCATCTTTTCTACTCTTTTGGCCACTTCAACCCAATATCAGTCAGCTCGTATTTCATATAGTTCGCACTTCACACTTCTTCCTTCACCTTCTCTTTCTTCCATGACCAAGGGCCAACAATGAGTGTGGTGTTGTTTTTCAAAATTTTCCCCTTCACAAAAATCCTTTATTAGAAATCACCATTTACTCATTACTTATTGTTGTCATTTATAACCAGTTAAATTTGAACATGCATTAGCAACATATATCATCAATAAGTCATCATCACAAGGAACACAAAGAACACAAGATATATGTACAATTTTTTTTTTATTACGGACTACAATCCTTGAGTTATTAGCAACAACTAAATAGAGTTACAACTCCACAAGAGCAACATCTCTGTAATGCAAGACTCAGCTTACACAACTTAGCACCAACTAAGAAGAGGCATCAATCCTCAATAGATACGAATCTGTCAACAAGTATGCGACCTGTCAGTAGTGCAGCATGCATATTTATGCGCCCTACCAGTAGTACATCTCACATATGTACGTGTCCTATCTGTACTACAGCCTGCATGTGACTTATGAACAACTAGGGTTTTATTTTCATGGAAAACTTAGATCCTCTGTAGCGCTTAGTCATACCAACTTCTATCATTCACTATCTGATCTAAACCAGAACCAATCATAACACATACATGCTCTCTCACAACTTATTCATGCTCCTCAAGCATACAATATGAATGCTACTCAAACATAAGTAACCAATATCTTATGGCAACCATATCAGTACTGAAACATAAGATTTTTGCTCACTCCATCAACCAACAAAAACCAAATCAAAACAACCATACCAAGAATGCTTCAAGCATTCACCATGCAATATGCCAGAGTATCCATCAAGACAACTATGTAACCATACCAAAGTTTCTATGGAAGATCTGAGCCCATAGAATGAAGATCTAGAACTTGCTTCAGCCGTAAAGAACTTGACACCAACTCACACTCAAATATTCATGACTTCATCAAATTTACGTGCTCTATCTTCCTTCATCCCATGTGTGTGCATGTTCTGGCTCACTGCAGCCCACGTATATACGCTCTATGGCCCATTGTTTCTCGCATACTCCTTCAGAAACTAGGGTTTCTGAACTTCCAAAACTTTTGTCGTCAAGATATCAGACTTACAGAATCTTGATGCATCCATGAGATCCTCCAGCCACACTCTCTCTCATAATAGATCTCCAATATATGCTCAAGATATGTACTTCACAAGATACCCTTGCCTCTTGTTTATACTCTCCAAGGAGCTTCCTTAGAACCATCTTCTAGGTCACTTTCTCCACATAGCCACTTTGTCCATGTAGTCACTTATGTCCAAATTTGTGCAATTTTCCACTTGTCCATATATCAATAGCCACTTGACCACTTAACCCACTTTACTCATTTTAGGGCTAACCACTTTCCATAATTATAAAGTTCTCCATTTACTTTATTTTTTGAATAATCCTCCTTGACTTTGTCACTTCACTTTATTATTTAAATAATCCTCTCTGATTTTGTCACTTCACTTTATTATTTAAATAATATTTTTTCTTTGCAATCACTTTGACTTCTTTGACCTTTTGGGGCTTCAAGCCAACATATGAGGGTCCTTCAACTTCGTAAGACCATAACTCTCAAACCGTGAGGAGTTATGTGATGTTCCACATACCATCGGAAATGTCATGATAAGCACTATCCATCTAGGATAGTTTGACTGACAAGGTCATTGATATTCATCTCTTTATTCCATACTTAAGCATGGTTTATCTAACCATACTTCTAGGATAACTCAATCGCAAAGCATCTTCCCGTGAGGGATTTCACCATAAGGGGACCACTTTGGAGTTCATCCATTTGTACTCCTTATCAACCATGATAACACAATAATGAGTCATCTTTACATCAATCCAACTATGCATCATACATCGATCCATATTCATGTATGAATGACATCATATGACTTATGATTCCACTTGACATCAAGTCATTCACATCAAAGATAATACATATTACATCAGTATGATATAACAAGACATTGTTCCTTTGACATCAATCAATCCGTTGGCATCAATCAATCCCTTGACATCAATCAATTGATCCTTTGGCATCAATGAAAAAATGATCCAACATTTGATACCAAGCAT
Source organism: Picea engelmannii (assembly GCA_009831015.1). Classification (NCBI taxonomy): domain Eukaryota; kingdom Viridiplantae; phylum Streptophyta; class Pinopsida; order Pinales; family Pinaceae; genus Picea; species Picea engelmannii. The sequence continues at coordinate 4,829 of WSFP011308212.1, forward strand.
GTTCTAGGTCAACTAAGAGGTTTTTGGATCAGGATATTCCAAGGTTTTGCATCAGCATGTTCCAACTCTCGCGTGAGATACCTGGGCACATGGTTGTAACTAAGTGCCATACAGAGCATCATTTAACCAACTAGTGGTAGTGAAATCTAATATTCCATTACAACGGCCTTTTAAAGTGTTATCTAGCATGCAATATCTTTATACACCCGATTTTCCCCTTCCTCATGTTGGCAAATAGAAATCATTCAGTGCTTCAATATATTGAACCAACAACAAGTTGTTTTGTCTTAAGTATATTTGTTGTGCGAGATTGAACCATAGATTGCATCAATTTGTTAGTTTTTGTACTGAAGAACTATATTCCCTAAATTGGAGGGTTCTTGCCACTACATTTCTGGAGTGGGAAGATGATTTGTTTCTGTATAAATATTAAGTCACCCTCCAAAGGATGGGTAACGAATGTGTGTGTAAATAATTGTTGTCCTGCAAAACTTATTTTAAACTCTATATACATAATATAAGATTGATGTGCATGGTTGTGAGTTGAACGCATTTTGGTGATTTCATAGATAACTCACAGGCCATGCCTTGAGAGGGGCCACTCCAGGTATGGTTATGTGTCAACATACATATATGTACATTGATTTATTTACTTTTTTCATTTACTTTGGTTATCAAGTACTTTCTAGCGTTATTCATTTTATTTCCTGTAGGTTACATTTTCTACAGTATCAGTGTGCTACAAAATCACTTTATTCTTGGTTAATCCTAATATATTAGAGTTGTTGGCCCTTGACCAAGTTTTGGGAACACTTGGTCATATTTGACCATTTTTGGGACTTCGACAGCCTGTCGAAGATGGAGCGCCAGACGAAGCGGAGATTGCAGAATCTTGGCCCACTTTTGGGTCCCTTTATGGGTTTTGGGAAATATGTAATGGGAAAGGGATATCGGCCCGTGGGTTTACCCACGCTTAGGCCCATTTTGTATGTATAAATAGAAGGATAGGCAATCTAAGAGGGGAGTCAAATAGTATATATATGTGATGTATGATAAGTACAAGTAAGATATGTAAGAGCTTAGTGCCTAGATGAGACTTCCAAAAGCTGAGTGCAAGTTATTGTAAGAAGTTGAAGAAGGCTTTTGTGTTATAATGCAAGGAAGAAGGATCTAGCGAGTTGCACAAACCTTCTGTATTATGCGCAGTAGGGTTTGGTGGCTTTGTGTTTGTAACCGATTGAAGATGATAATAGAGAAGAAGAGTTGGTGGACATAGCCCCAGGGTGGGGGTGAACCACGTAAATCTGTGTGTTATGCTTTGTTCTTTGACTTGATGTGTTTATCTCTTCTTTTTCTAAGTGATTGATATATTTAGATAGATCTACTTATGCTTGGTTCTTCTTAGATGTGTATGAATAGTAGATATGATATGTATGAAGATGCTTAGTGCTAATCTACTAGATTTGATCTATTTTATTGTTGCTAAGTACTAAGATACCTTAGATATAAATGAATGTTGTGATGCTCTGTGCTAATTGCGAAGTATAATAAGGGTTGAATATTGATGAATGATCAATGCTAAGCGCTATGTAAGTGATACAATCATAGATCTGTGTCCCAGCTAGGTTGCAGACACTTGATTCCTGCAACCACCCCTTCCTCTACCTCGGGTGAGACTTCACCTACTTTGCAGGTGTTGTCGAAAGGGTCGATAGTTAGGGTTTTGTCAGTGCATTGTTGTAGCGCTAAACCCCGGGTTTGCCCCTGTGCCAACAAATAGTTCTGTTGTTGGGACCTGAAACTGTGATTGTTGGGAACTAACGGAGAAGAATCTTTGTGCAAATATTTTTCCTGAAACTATGGAATCTCTGTGCGTGGACCTGTGCCCTAGTGCGCAGTATTCCACTTGATATGAAAATATTTGTGCTAAGGAAAGAAGGCCAGATCTAAAGAAAAGAAGCAAGATCTGAATGCTTTGTGCTCTAATAAAAGTAAAAGTGGAAGTTTCTGAAGAAAAGAGGTTGGATCTTAAGAAAAGGAATGAGATATGATTACTTTGTGCTCTAAGAAAAGTAAAAGTGGAAGTTTCTGAAGAAAAGAGGTTGGATCAGAAGAAAAGGAACGAGATCTTAATGCTTTGTTCTCTTAGAAAGATAAAAGTGGGAATTATTGACTAAAAGAGGTAATATATGTAAGCTCAGTGCTCTAACAAAGGTAATAATAGTTAAAAGTTTTTCGATCTGGAAGATTTGTGCTCTGTAGAAGTAAGATAAGTGGAAATTTTTGTTTCTAGAGAATGGATCTAGGTATGTTTGATAGATTTTGTCATAGCTTAAAAACTAGGGCATTATTAGATGAAAGAAAGTTTGATATGAGTAGATCTGATAGGAATAGTGATAGATATGTTATACCTATGCATAGAAAGAATATTTGGACTAACAAATGGATGCAAGATCCTAGAAATAATTTTTTGTAGACTAGCTACCATGACCCTAGTGTGCATTATAGAAGAAGTTGGGTATCGTTTAAAAGAAAGAGAGGAGTGACCCTCTATTATAGTTGCAGAATATCTGGACATCTTTCTAAGGAAGGCCCTGGCAGAGGATCTAGTTGTATTTGTTGCAAATCTATGGACCATGAGGTATTGGATTGCCCTAGAATGATCGCTAGGATGGAAGAAATGAATCTGAATTAAGGAAAATCCAGAAGAGGCAGAACCCCAGCAAGAATCAGAGAAGGTATTGATACAAATGAAAGAGACCCTGAATGACCACCGATATGTTATACTATCAGAGATTTTCAAAGGAAAAGAATGCATTGAAGCAAGAATAGGAGACTTCGACATTGACTCTGTCCTTGATGAAGAAACACAAGTGAACATTATGCCAGAAAGAACTTGGGAAGCTTTAGGGAAGCCTACTATGATCCCTTCATTAGGAGGAATAGGACTATGCAGAGGAAAATTGATGATTTTATGTGGAAAGCTCGCCCAGATACCTATGACAGTCAATGGAACTTCGACAAAGGAAGACTTTGAGATTATTAAATTCATTGAAGACCGCGCCTCGTTTACCATGTTACTGGGAAAATCTTGGATTGATAGAGATCAAGCTAGAAAGAAGGAAGAAGAAGAAGTCTTAGAACATAAGAGACAAGAGTTAAAAGACTTCATGACCCGGAAGATTGCACAGTTGATTGAAGAAAGGGAGAACAAATCGAAGTTACCTAACACTAGAAGCCTAGATGTCTAAGCTATAGGAACATCGAAAGACATACCGAAGGCTGAAATTTCTACCCTAGATAAAGAAGAAGTGATACACCTGAATCCTAGGAAAGAATCTTAGTAGCGCGAAGTGCCTATGCCCAAGGAAAATAACAATCAGAATGGGAAAAGGACCACCGAGATGAATCTCATGGGGAAAAAGGATAGGAAGCTAAGTAAGAAGAAGGCTAAGATTTAAAAGTTATAGCAGGTTCCAGAGGGTACCTCGCAGAAAGAAACTTTTCGGAATTGGAGCTTCGTCGGGATATCAGAACAGCGACATAGGGCACTTCACCATGGCGAAGAAATATAGTCATTGGATGCCGATATATTTTTTCGACTACCACTCCAAACGGATCGAAAAGCATTGATGGCTCACCACTAGATAATTGGACCACACCATAATGGATAGAACATGAATTAATGAGGCCCATACCCATTGAAAAGTAAACCATTACCAATATTGCCTATTTATCACGTCGTGCCATGCACGAAGAACACTTTTGTCAACTTAGAATTTGAATTCTGCAGACTAGCAAGTTTATATAGTGATCATTGTGCCCTTATTTTTCATTCATGTGTAGTGTCTAAGATCATTATGACCCCGATATTAACCCCGAGCACGTATGTTCGAAGAGCTTAGCACACTTGAAGAATCTAGGAAGGAAGTACTCGCTGATCATAGGAACGAGAAAGTCATGTCAGAAAGAAGGATGTTTGCAGGAGTGCAAGCATCATCAACAAGAGGAGTCCAAGCTTCTCCATCGACTACTTGCAAAGCAGGAACTTCTAGAATCATGACAGAGACAAGAATGAAGCATAGAGACGATATCGCGAATGCCAAGCTGATTCTTAGAATTATACCTACCTACCTACCCCCTCTAAGCGGCGCCATTAACCGAGACAGTGTACCCAGAGATTTTGACTATGATTTAATCACGGCGTACCTCTCGAAAGGGATACGCACAGTTCACGCCGACCAGGATAAGCTCGCAGTGTTGAAGTTTAGCGACTTCAACCTTGGAGACTGGAAAGCTTACAACATGCTTTCCCCGCATAAGTACTTGAATAGGACCAAAGGAAAGAATTATAAGATTATCCTGCAGCCATGGACCCAGAACCTCGCGCAGTCCACACTACTTAATGTGATGAAGATACCGCACATCGACCGACACCAATAAGTAAACGCATGTGTGAAATTGGTTACTTATGGTTGAACTATCGCATCATTGTGGATCCGACCTTGATCAATCGGATCACAGGGTTGAGTATGCAGGGCCCTAACCCACAGGATTTTTACCCTGGAAATACCTCAGACCGAGCATTAGCGCAGAGAATCAAAGAGACGTATGGAGAAGTAGAGAAGGGCATGCAAGGTTACAAGGTAACCTCTATCCAAAACAGCGCAGTGCGCTTCACATGTCAGTTGATCGCAGGTAAGCTAGTTCACAAGAACTGGCCCACCCAAGTAACTGGATTCATTGTTGACCTCATTGAGAAGTGCGCCGAAGGACTTCAGATGAATTGGGTGCAGTACCATGTAAACCAGCTAGAGCTTGATTGTCGGGAAGCACAAGACCAAGGGCATGAGTTCCACTTTAGCTGGCTTCTCATACTAATCACATTCATTGCATGGTATATGCCGGAAGGTGTGACCTTCCCAGACATAGATCCCTTTGAACCTTTAGCTGTGAAGTTCAGCACCTTGTGGTACTCTAATATTATGAACAAGAAGTGGCAATCCAATGTCGTCTTCCATACTTACTACAACCAGTTGAAACAAGCCATCCAGTCTGAGCCTCAGATGACCCCGAATACCCTCCATAGGTTTTGGCCCTTAATGAAGTTCAGCACGGACTACCACTTTATTTATATAACAGCACGTGCAGATGGCCATAAGCAGCAGTTACAGTCCTATTATAAACTTACAGAGGAATACTTAGAGGAAATCACTAAGGAATGGTCGGCGGACCTCCTTATCCTAGCTAACCCTGTGGAGTTGTCCGATGTAGACAGTCTAGAAGTTGCGCAGGATACACCTGGACCTAGTAGAAAGAAACCTAAAGAAGTTTAGGATGTAGACAACACATCTGTGAAGACTATGTCTATGTCACCAGAGCAAGAGATCGGTGAGGAAACATCGCATAAGGACGAGGAGGACTCCTCAAAGAAAAGAATGTGTCCCCAAATAAACCTTCGTTAAGAAAGAAAATGAAAGCAACCAAGACAAAGTTCAAGACTATCCTTACCTCGGATGATTTTAACTTCACCATCGTTGCATTGAACGACGCTTCGCTAGAGATTGCAGAGAAGCAGGAAGCCAAGAAGGAGGCGATGTACAGTTGGATCAAGATAGAGATTCAATGAGTGTAGTAGGCACTTCAGTCGAGGCACATAGTCTCCACTATGCCCCTGTTAGTCGAAACACCAGAAGAAGGATATGATCCAGCTCAACTCCACCAAATCGCGTATTTTGTCGAGGCTCGACATAGAAAATGACAAGATGAAGCAGAGAAATCCACCCAGGATTTGGAATAGGTAGGAGTACTTTTCAAGCAGCGCAATGCTACTGAATGAGAAAAACTTTCTCTTCAAGTACAGTGGGACAAAGAGAAGGAAGAGCTACAGTAGAGCAAGGAGCAGTTGATCGTGGATCAGCTAAAAGTAAAGGAACAGGTCAACATAGCACTTCGCTCTGTGACTATCATAGAAGTGAGAGTTGAAGAATGAATTCCACAGTAGGTGGCACAGCTTGAAGAAGTGATCCAGTAGCGCATTGTAGACCTGGAACTTCGTACTGTGCCCAAGACTCCTCAAGAAATCAGAGACCTAAGAGAGGCAATTTCCCGCAGCGTAGTTGGCAGATTAAAATACCTTGCTTTGGAGTGCAAGTAGTTGATCTCTAGGAGCGCTCAGACTTATGAAAACCTCATGGAGAATCCATAATTGCAGGCATTAGAGTTGCAAGTAAAGAAGCATGCAGATATGCTACAGGCACAGCTGAAGGCCTTGTCATCAGTCGAAAGGATGAAGAGGTTTCTAGAGCAATGCAACACCCAGCAACAGATCCATATGATCTAGACCAAAGTGATGAAAGTCTCTCAAGGACTTCAACCAATGCAAGAGAAGGCATGCCAACTGTTCATCGAAGTTGAAAGTTAAGGAGTCAAGCTAGAATAGGTCGTCGTCATAGTAGAATAGCGCCTAGAAGGGCTATTCAATGATGCGCTCATCCAGGATTTCACTGAACAAGAGGTCGTAGCATTGCAGTAGGTCAAAGAAGCTCGAGGCAAGCTTGAGGTGTTCAAGGCAGAATTTCTTAGACTAGAGTGACTCAGGATGAGTCACAAGTGAGTGTTGGGGGCCTGTTGGCCCTTGACCAAGTTTTGGGAACACTTGGTCATATTTGACCATTTTTGGGACTTCGACAGCCTGTCAAAGATGGAGCGCCAGACGAAGTGGAGATTGTAGAATCTCGACCCACTTTTGGGTCCCTTTTTGGGTTTTGGGAAATATGTAATGGGAAAAGGATGTCAACCCGTGGGTTTACCCACTCTTAGGCCCATTTTGTATGTATAAATAGAAGGATAGGAAATGTAAGAGGGGAGTCGAATAGTATGTCTATGTGATGTATGCTAAGTGCAAGTAAGATCTGTAAGATATTAGTACCTAGATGAGACTTGCAGAAGCTGAGTGCAAGTTATTGTAAGAAGTTGAAGAACGATTTTGTACTATAATGCAAGGAAGAAGGGTCTAGCGAGCTGTGCAGATATTATGTCTTGTACAAAGTAGGGTTTGGCAGCTCTGGCTTGTAATCAATTGAAGACGATAATAGAGAAGAAGATTTGGTGGATGTAGCCCCAGGGTGGGGGTGAACCACGTAAATCTGTATGTTATGTTTTGTTCTTTGACTTGATGTGTTTATCTCTTCTTTTGCTAAGTGCTTGATATATTTAGATAGATCTACTTATGCTTGGTGCCTCTTAGATGCGTATGAATAGTAGATCTGATGTGTATGAATATCCTTAGTGATGATCTACTGGATCTAATCTATTTTATTGTTGCTAAGTACTAAGATACCTTAGATCTAAATGAATGTTGCGATGCTCTGTGCTAATTGCGAAGTATAATAAGGGTTGAATATTGATGAATGATCAATGCTAAGTACTATGTAAGCGATACAATCACAGATCTGTGTCCCAGCTAGGTTGCATACACTTGAGTCTTGCAACCACCCCTGCCTCTACCTCGGGTGAGACTTCACCTGCTTCACAGGTGTTGCAAAAAGGGTCGGTAGTTAGGGTTTTGTTGGTGCATTGTTGTAGCGTTGAACCCCGGGTCTACCCCTATGCCAACAAGAGATAAATGTCAAGATCATAGGTATGGCTCCTAATGAATTTGGAATGAGAGCTACCACTAACAAAGCTTAAGATGGGAATATTGTTGGTTTATTTTTAAAATATAATTTACATTTTAGTTTGGGTTTAAATTATAATTTTTCTTATTCTTTCTATTGTGTTAAAACCATACTAGTTCTTACAACATTTTATTTATATAAGACAAACCCTTCTCCTTTATATATTGCACATGGTGCCTCACAAGCTTAATTGACCCTAGGTTGACATTAAATGACCTAGTGATTTGAACTTGCCATCATGTTTAGAAGGGTAATCAAAAACATTGTTAGAGGGAAGGGTCTGGGGGTTTCTTGGGATATATATTCCAAAATTATTTTTTGTCAAGTGGGTCTAGCCTGAGTGGTTAGGAGTAAAATTCTTATCTTCCCACCTAGATTTGAATCCCATATTGTGACATGGTTATATTCATGAGTTTTTTTTCTATTATCATGGTCATCGTGAGATTATTGTCTATCCCTGTGAAATTAGTCAGGAACTTCCCCTAATTCCAAATATGGTACCAAAGGTGATTTAGATTATGTAGAATCTCAAGGCTTTGTTAACATATCATGATGACCATGATAATAGAAAAAATATCACAAAGAGAACCATGTCACAATGTGGGATTCGAAGCTAGGTGGGAGGATAAGAATTTTCCTCCTAACCACTCGATCTAGACCCACTTGACCAAAAATAATTTTGGAATATATATCCCAAGAAACCCCCAGGCCCTACCCTCTAATGGTGTTTTTTATTACCCTTCTAACGTTGATGGAAATTTCAAATCATTAGGTCATTTAATTGTCAACTTGGGGTTAATTAATCTTGTGAGGCACCATGTGAAGTATACACAGGACAAGGGTATGTCTTATCTAAACTAACAGTATTCCCATCTTAAGATTCATTCATGGAAGCTCTCATTCCAAAGTCATTAGGAGCAAGACCTATGATCTTGAGATTTATCTCTAATATACTAGGATTAACTAAGAATAAAGTGGTTTTGTAGCACACTGATACTGTATCAAATGTAATCTATAGGGAGTAAAATGAATAACGTTGGAAAGTACTTGATAACCAAATGAAAAAAGGAAATAAAGAAATGTTCATATATGTATGTTGACACAGAACCATGCCTCGAGTGGGCCCCCTCAAGGCATGTCCTGTGAGTTATCTACGAATCACCAAAACGAGTTCAACTCACAGCCATACACATCAATATTATATTATATATTTATAGTTTAAAACAAGTTTTGCAAGACAACAATTATTTACACACACATTCATTACCCATTGTTACACACCAAAATGTCACACTTAAGTGTCACACCTATTTACACCTAAGTGTCGCAAGTGTCGTAAAGTGTCGTATGCACTTACTAAGTGTTGCATACACTTTTTCAAGTGTCGTGTGCACCTTAATAAGTATTTTATGCACTTTACCAAGTGTTTCAACCCCTTGACACCATGAAAGATCATTTGTCATAATCCCTAAGTCACTTTGGAGGAAGAAACCCATCATTTGAAATCTCAAAACATGCCTTTTACTTGGAATTTTGACCATTTTTGGAGGGTTTTTGAAGGTCAACGCCCCCCTTCCCATGTATAGGGAGCATTAATCTCCTATCAATTCCCCTCTTCCCATGTATAGGGAGTGATGATCTATTTTTTCAACACCCTGCATTCAGTTCTGAGGGAGCGTTGATGTGGTCAAAGGAGGTTATAACCATCCCACATTTTTATAAGGGAAGATATCAAAGGAGATTAAATTTTTTTGGGTCAAGGATTTGAGTCACCCTACTTGGCTCCATCCTAGGAAACCTCAAGAAGCCAAATCCCAACTCATGGAGAAAAATCCTCAACCATTTCCCAAAAGATCTCATGGTGGTTAAACCTCTAAAACCTATATAATGAGGGAATTTCCATGGTGAAATGGGGGAGGAATCCATTGAAGCATCATCATTTTGATCTCAATAAATTCATGCAATGGATGAACTGGAGATATTGGAGAAGTTGTTGCAACGTAAAAGGTGATTTGTAAGTTCTTTCTTTATTATATTTCCATTAATATAAACTTGGAATATTCCCTTCAAGTTCATGTGTTCAAACATATGCTTGTCTATTTTTGTTTCAGTAATCATAGATAGATATATTTTGTCTAACCACATAGAGTAGAAGAAGGATATTCCTTGTTTTCCATTGCATGTCTTGTCTTGTGCCTAGGATCTTGGAGATCAAGGTCAAAGGTTGGAGAAGCTATGACGACCATCATAAAAAGGTATGCCACATTCTCTTCCTTCTCATTTTTGTTGGTCAAGTAGATATAGGGGTATGTTAGTGTCCACTTTGTAGCTTCTGTCTTTGGGTCAAAAATAGTCTTGATCCCAAAGGGGATTTCAACCTATCCGCAAGGTGAAATTTCTCACAATAGAAAAATGGAGACCATACTGGGGAAGAACTTTGACTAGTCTTCCCTTGGTTTGTCTAGTCATTATTGAGTCTTTTTTATGATTTGATATTGTTTGATGCTTGATTCATATTCCATTCCTTCATTGATAATTTTATAGATTCATTGGCCTGACCTCTATTGATTCTGGGAATTTGTTTTTGTTTTTCCAACACTTCCAGGCATCAACGCTCCTCCATAGTGGCCCACAGAGCATTGATCACCATTATCAATTCTCCCTATTGGTGTTATTATGATAATTGACCCTTGTTCAATGCCCTTTATCCCTTTTTATAGGAGCGTTTATCTCCTCTTTTGATTGGTTTCAAAAAAAATTTCCATGTTTTTCTCAGTCCTTGATTGTAGGCTTTGTCCTAGAGTCCTATATGTTTGGTTTTGACTTTGTTTATCTAAGAGATTAACATTTATCACTTATTTTACCTCCCTTGAGATTGAAAATTCTATAATTTGTGAAATTATATGATTAACTTGGGTTAACAAGATCCCTTGGTGTCTGTCTTTTACTAGTCTGATCTTCATCCCAAAAGTCTTCATATTTCTGTTAACGTAATTTTTTTTTAAGTTTTAATTAAATTGAAATTGCAAAGGTTTCTTTGTTTTGAGTTTATTTGTTGCCTTATTTAGAAATATTTGGTCTTTTGAATGCTTGAGACTCTATTGTTTGATGCAACCCAACTTTAATCTTTCATTTTTGCTGCTCATTTTTTAGGATTTCAAACAGTGATATTCTTCTTTCTATTTTACATAATTTGGGTTCTTGTTTGAACTTGTGCTGGAAGCATTATGAGATTTGTATTCTTTAAGTACTTGTCAACATTTTGAGTGCACATTTTGTTTGATTATTTTTCTTCATGTTCCTTTGTATCTACATTAGATTCTTTCATTGAAAGTAAGGAAGTAGAAAGAACTTGCATTTTATTTGATTTCAATGAATTTATAATCAAACGAAAATAAATTTATCATTCTAGTTCTTGGGTGGTGAATTTTTAAGCTTGCATTTTAAAGAAAATTAAATAGCATTCAAAGAGTAGCTTATGTTTCTTTCCTTGAAACTTCTTGCTCCTTTTTATAGATAGCCTTCATCAAAACTAAATATTGCATTGCATTCATATTTTCTTTTGATGTCTTCTTGGAGTCAAGTATCGCACATCATCGTCAAGTTGCATCCGCAATTCCTTTTGAGTAACAAAAAATCATAAAAGGAACAAGTGCATAATATAAAATCAACTAGACATTTTCTTTATTAGAAAATGATCACATGTCTAGGACTTTAGGGCCTTGGTTGTAGGGTGGAGAGTAAATTTTCCAGGGACACTTAAATGAAATTGTAAAATACTAGAGAGTGTTGAAATCCAAGTAGTAACAACTGGTGTTTTTCAGGAGAGCTACTCTTACACGGGAGTTAATCACGAGGTCAAGCTAAGCGATAGTTTGAGATCTCCCCTCTTTCCTTTGCCTAGTGGGACTATAGAAAGTTTGGAGATTTGAAGATTTGTAGGTCCCCGAGGTGACACCACTTATTATTATTATTTGGGTCATGGATTTGTGTCCACCATTCCCAGTTCCATTTTCTTAGTCTTGATTGTCGACTGATTACCCACCCGACCGTCCATTGTGAAATTGGTAAACATAGCTTCTTTTCCTAAGATTCTACACGGGTGACTGCAAGGGGGATTCCTTCTTTGGAAGGTTTCTTGTGGTACCTAATGCATATGTTACGTCACACTTTCAAAACCCCTAGAGAGTGGCCCCACGAAGTGAGGTTTACTTGCACTGAGAAGGGATATTATGTGGAGGTCAAGGTAACTGCTTCTCATATCTTAGTTGACGGCCTCATCTCTCATCTATGAAGATCCATACTTCCTTTGTTTGCTTGTATTATATTATAAGGACTTTGGTAGTGTGTGATCTTTGATTTAGTGGACTCTAGGTTCAGTTTCTGTCTATGTCATCGATTCCTGGAACTTCCAATGAAGGCACCCCTTTTGCCATGGAACCTTTTGTTTTTCCTTCTTTTGGAAACGGTATTCCTCCTTATATTTCCACATTGAGTCTTCCTAGATTCACTATCGAATTATTGGTCTGGTTGTTTCCCACTTTGGTGATCCCAAATTCTCCTAGTGCTTTGTATGCAATCCCTCCACCCGAAGAACATCAACCTTATGTCGACCCTTCACCTTATTCACTCGTCGGGTTTTCTTCCCTTTCTTCCTCCTCACCTGTTGAAAGTATTAATGCTAGTAACCAAGAGAATAAGAGGAAGAATAAAAGGAAGAACAAGAAGAAGAAAAATAAGCAAGGGGTCAATTCACCAGCCACTACTAATCATGTTAGGAGTGTTGATGATATTTATAAGCATACCAAGACAACTCACAATCCCAAATCCCCTTGCATTCTTTGTAAGGGTGACCACATTCTGAAATATTTCCTTGGTATTCCCAAGGTCTTATAAGTGAGGTCTATGGCTTTCCAATGTTGATATTATGGTACCTGCAAGAGGTATTTACCTCCACATGTAACCCTAACAAGAATAGGATGTTCTGGGAAGCAATAAGAAACCCTAAAGCATTGAACATAAACCTAGAAGACAGGTCGGCTCAAGGAAATATTTAATATTAAGTATTTAGCCTCCAGAATGAGAAGTCGGCCCAGACAGCTCAGGAAAAACAGAATAAATAAAAGTAGCTAGACCTCATTTTGTACACACAACTCGAGATTTCAGTAAGGAAGAAGTGTACACTGCAAAAACTGGGCATGTGCGCAAGTCTGGGTAGTAGTTGCAACCACAGCTACTACAATCTGTATTCTCGATTTAGGCTCAGAATTTCTATTGGTTATGGTTGGAATTTATGATCAATCTTTATTGGTGCATTGTCCTTGTTTGGCTATTGGTTTTCTTCCAGAATCATTCTATTTCAAGTTTAAGGTGCTTCAGGGTGGCTTCAGCCTATGGTTGGGTGACAATATTGTTATATTGTCTATCATTAAACGAGCACATCCATTATTTATAACAGGTTATGGGCCCACACTATCTTCAAATAGTCTAACTACTGGAAGATAGATTGGGAGGATTTGCTCAGTTACAATTGCAGTTGCAGCCATTTTATTTTGTTGCAGTAATGAAACCCTAAAACTCTTTTTTACTAGGCACCATAAGTGAAGAGATTGAACTAATTTCTGGATATCCTAGTGCATCCTATCCTAGCACACCTCCTAGTACTCTCAGCAAGAAAAGATGTCAAGTTTGAGTTTTTGGTCAAAGTCAAAGGTTTTCAAGTCAAAGCAGTTATGACCTACTCTATGAAGTCAGAAAACAAGTTAGAAGGGGATTCTAACTTCAGAATGTGGAAGATGAGGATTGACCTCATCCTTTCCAAGAATAAAGTGTTGGATATCATGAAAGGAAAGATCGTGGAACCACAGTTCGAAGAAGGAAAAGAGAAGGAACCTCAGAACGTTGCAGTTATGGAGAAGTTCAAAGACAATAACATCAATGCCATGAGTATCATAGTGGATTATATAAAATACCACTTTATACCCTACATCTCCCATCTTGACTCATATAAGAAGATGTACGATGCCTAACAAACCTCTTTTCAGTTAGAAACATTGGACAAGTAATGAGTCTGAAGAATGAGCTCTATGACATGAAAATGAATGATGGTGATAGCATAACATCAGACCTTGTGAGAATATCGTAGTTAAGAGATAAACTACAAGATATTGAAGAAATCATTTCAGAGAAGGAACTGGTAAATATAGTACTCAATGATCTTCCCAAAACATGGGATGCATTTTCCACAAGCATGAACACAAGTAAGGAGTATCCCACATTTGAATAACTTTGGACTTGTTGTGCACAAGAAGAATCAAGGATTAGTTCAAAAGAGAAACCCCAAAATAAATACGATGATCAATCCTTCACAGCAAGGTTCAAGAATTTCAGGAATGAAAATAATTTTGGCTCAAGGAAGAAACCAAATCAAGAGAAAGATATGTCAAAAATACAATGCTTCAACTGTCGAAAATATGGTCACTACAAGAATCATTGTCTCGAGTTAAATAAAAGGAAGGAAACACAGGAAGCATCATTTGTCGAAGAAAGGGAACCCTCAAAGAAGGCCAAGCAAGATAAAACAAACTTCTTCTAAGACAAGGTAACAATATTCTTCATAATTCTTTTACATACCATGTTTACACAGTTTCTGTACATATCTTGTATATCTATTTCTTAGAAGATAATATGTTCAAAGAGAAACAATACCTATGGAAGAATAAAAAGATAAGTATTTCTATCACGATGACTACAAGTCAAGCAATACACATGAAAAGATGAAGTACATTGACAATCCCTGGTAACAATTCATGTGGAATCTATTAACATGAGTAACAGCTACAAGACAAGACAAAATAAGAATCAAACTTGAAGAAGCCTGGAAGAAGTAGAAACAAAAATAAGTCAACAATAAAGAGGAAATTAGAAAAAGACTTGTGAAACTTTGCAGAAGGCAATAAGGATGAAAACAAAAGCATGTACTCTCTTAGATGGAGGGAACCGATTATATAATTCCAAAAGAAGAGAATGCATTCATGCACGAAGAAAGGATTAGGAAGGAGATAATCCTAAATAATATGATCCATTGAGGATTATGAAGTATCTATCCATGTTCCCATTAATGGTAGCAGCCACGAAAAGCAACATCTGTTCAGTTTGACTTTAGAAGAAGTCTTCTTCGAAAATAACCCTTAAAGTATCCCTGGTTGTCCATCCACATCCATGATCCTATAATGAAAGGAAGAAGTTGGAATCTTCGGGGCATGGAATCTATAGAAAACTCCATGGACCCAAGAGCTAAACATAAACATGAGGAAGAACATGAATATTCCAAGAGAGAGAGAAAATCCAGAACAACTAGTCATTATATTGAGAATCACAAGACTACCAGTTTAGTTTTAACCCACTAAAAGAAATCAAGAAGAAGAAATGGAAGTTGTGATGAAGAACAGTGTATGAAAGACTTATGAATGGAAGCATCGTGAGATTCATAACTAGAGGTTCTCCCAGAAGGAGGGAGAAGACTATGATGATAGCTTGTTCCAGTAGCCAGAAATAATTCTACCTGATCCATTATATATTTTGCAATATCCATGGGTTGGAGTTTACATCATATGAATGAAAATACTATTCTCCAGAGTAATTGAACAAGAATTATATGTAGAAAAACCTCAAGGTTTTGAGGTATACCAAAAATAAACCCTTGTATGTAGATGGAAGAAGATATTGTATGAATTCAAGCAACTTGGAGGGAGCACTGATGTGTTACTGATTTATGGACAATCATTTTTCAGTTCAAAAAATGGTCCAAGATGAGCAATTCCTTTCCAGTTCAGAAAGTGGTTTGAGATTTCTAACAGACAGGCATTTTCCAGTTCAGAAAATGGTCCAGATCGGATGGTCATTTTCGTAATGAAAATGGTTCGATAGATTGTTGATGTACCATAGACAATGATTCCCCTTGTGACTAGTGTGGGGGAATGGTCTAGGATAGTATTTCTTCTTGTAAGTCACTCTTAGTAGTGGTCAAGTAGAATGGTCTGCTTCGTCGGGCAGTCATTCTTTTGAATTTCACAGTTGTGAGTAGTTTTGAAGAATGGTCAGTTTTGGAGGTTGGTACGGGACAGTCATTTCCTTCGGAAATGGTCTGGACAGTTATTCCCTAGGGCAGACTCATTCTCTCCAGGTTTCACTTTGTTTAGTGTCGGAGGAATGGCCCAATTAGTTGAATGGTTTAGGTTCAACAATCAAGGATAGGCATTCCCTAGGGAAGACTCATTCTCTCCAGGTTGCACTTTGTTTAGTGCCAGAGGAATGGACTAGTTAGGTGATTGGTCGAGGCGCAGAAATCAGGATAGTTATTCTTCTATGCTTGAGAATAATAGTCCAGAAAGCTCATGGTTGATGTTTTATTTTCTGAAGGCATATGCTCTTCCAGATTTCACAGATGTGAGTGGAAGAATGGCCCAGATGACTCATTTTATATCATGATATTTTTTTTATGTGCAGGTTGATATCAGATGATATGATCTCTATGGAGACTGTATGTCTCCAGAAAGTAGATGTATGCTACTGTGGTGGATGTGTTCCATTGGTTCTGACTATGTGTCACTGATTGAATAGTCATGTACTACTTGGTGTGGTTGTGTACCACTGGATAGTAGTTATGTACTACTATGCATAGACACAGTTGTGCTCTATTGAATGGCATTGTTCTAATTTCCATGTAGACTATCAGTAGTATTGAAAATTATTATCATCTAGATAGATAGTCAGTGTGCTTATGGACAGACATTCTCTAGGCAAAGAATTATCCATTTAGAACAGATTGTTAGTGGAAAGGTATTCTCCCTGTGGAGAATGGTCCAGGTTGATAGTTTGTTGACATGACATGGACTACTATTTTCCTAAAAAAAAGATTGTGGCCCGATTAGGAAAATGGTTCAGGACCGATATTTTCTAAGGCATATAGGTTGAGATGGATCTCTATGACTTGATTAGAAAATATTCCTAGATTTACATTCATATAGGAATGGTCTCTATAGTGCATGGCGTAGATTTTATCATCTGTTGGGATAGTCATTCTTCTAGGACATATGTCCAAATTAGAAGAATGGTCCTTGTATCACTCTGTGGAGTGAGTAACTTATTTAGCATCATGCCTAATTACTCAGATAGAGTATGGCTTCTAGAGATGATGAAGTTGATGCTATCCTATGATAGTGATGATGGTGCTCATGATCTAATCATGAGATAGTTTCTATGACTATGATGATGCTACCAGTTGAATGGTATGTTTGTGCTCAAGACCATTGCCTTCAATACCTCCCTAGCTAGGAGGGAGTGTTGATATTATGGTAGCTTTGGGAGGTATTTACCTCCATGTGTAACCCTGACAAGAATAGAATATTCTGGGAAGTAAGAAGAAACCCTAAATCATTGAACATAACCCTAGAAGACAAGTCAACTCAAGGAAATATTTAATATTAAGTATTTAGCCTCCAAAATGAGAAGTCGACCCAGACAGCTCAGGAAAAATAGTATAAATACAAGTAACCAGACCTCATTTTGTACACACAGCTCAAAATTTAAGCAAGGAAGAAGTGTGCACTGCAGAAACTAGGCAAATGCACAAATCTGGGTAGTAGTTGCAGTCGCAGCTACTACAATCTGTATTCTCAGTTTAGGCTCGAAATTTCTATTGGTTATGGTTAGAATTTATGATTAGTCTTGATTGGTGCATTAGCCTTGGTTGGCTATTGATTTTCTTCCAGAATCATTCACTGTCAAGGTTAAGGTGCTCGCGGGTGGCTTCGACCTATGGTTGGGTGACAATATTGTTATATTATCTATGGTTAAACAAGCACATCCATTATTTCTAACACCCAACAACCTGTGTCGCCATCTACCATAATTCATGCTTGTGAAAACCCATCAACTAGTGATAGGAAGGTTGGCAGTAAGAAAGGTAGAGTCAAATTTCCTTGTAGGTTATGTGAAAGAAGTCATCAAACTTACATTTCCCCTCGTATGGATGACGCTTCATGTTTGTTGGAAAATATTGTTGATTTATAGCAACAACTTCCAATATCTTACCGTAAATTCTCTCCCAACCCACCATTGGTTGATGAAATGGTCAATCTAGTTCCATCATCAATCAATCTGGTTGATCAAGTGATCAATTTGGTTCCATCATTGGTCGATATGATTGATCAAGTAATTGATCTAGTTCCATCATTGATTGATCCAGTAGATCAAGTGATCAATCTGGTTCCATCATTGGTCGATCCCACTCTTCCCTTGAAGAGTGAAGTAGATACCACCCAGTTTTTTCTTGTTACTACAGATTCTTTCGAACAAGGGGGAATTTCACCATTCCAAAAAAATCCCCTCCAAGTAATGAGGTAATTTCCTTTGATTGGAATAGACTATTGGCACCTAGTCTTCCTTCCTACATTTCTATTCAAATCATTGTGGAAGTTTTTGATATAAATATATGTCACTATATTCTAGAAGAAGGTGCTTTTGTTATCATTTTGTCCTTGAACGCTTGGCAATCTCTTGGTTCCCCTCAGCTTGTGTCGGTGACTTAGAATCTATTGTATTTTAACAAAATATCCAATGAACCTTTAGGGATCCTTCCTCGATAACCTGTTACCTTAGGAGGAAAAAATATCTATATTGACACAATGGTAGTCCAAGGCCCCTTGGATTTTAATTTTCTCTTCGGGCGATACTATGTTTATGCTATGAAATTTTTTGTGTCCACACTTTTTTGAGTGATTTATTTCCCTCATAATGGAAACATAGTGGCCATTGAATAGATTTCATTCATTTTCCCTCATATGACTCCCAACCATCTGACTTCCCTGAACATTCCTTACATGCAAGCGGTATCCACCTTGCCACAGATTAATTATGTGGAAACATATCCCATTCTTTCAACTGTCGATGAGAAGGAACCTCTCACTTTATGCTTGTTGGCCCATGGTTATGGAAGTAAGCGAAGACCAAGAAATAAAAGGCAAAATGTGAACTGTGTGGAAGACACGGTGACTGATACTGGGTCGAAGTGAGAAGAAGAGCAGAAAAGACGGAGTGAAGTAAGAGAAAGAAAGACATTGGAATAAGAGATCAAGGATGATAGATCCAAAAGGAAGATGGATCGTGGACAACTCAACAAGAGAAAGAAGATGCCAACAAATGATTTGGAGCACCGCACGTGAAGGAAGGAAAGGCAGGCTGGTGAAGCCCTGAAAACGTGGGTCAAATTGACCTAGGGTTTTGGTATTTAGGGTTTTGAACACCTAGGTTTTGGCCTAAGGTTGTCGGTGAGCTATTGTAATGTATAAATAAAGGTCAAGAGGACCTAGGATAGGCTAGAGTAAGAGAGATAGAAGAGATCATGCGATGAGAAGAGATTGCTATTGAGAGAGAACTATTGTGTTGTGAGAATAGTGTGTATTGTAAGATCTTCAGTTGGGTGCGAAGATTAGCCCTGCACCTGGGTGCACAAGGGGGGGAGAGAAAGAGAGAGAAGAAGAGAAGATCTACTAGCTAAGAGTGAATATAAGAACTGTATGCTTCCATATTAATATATCATAAAGAACATTTCTGTGGACATAGCCCTAGGGAGAGGGTGAACCACGTATATCTTTTTTTATGTGTGATTGATGTTGTGTTCTTTGTCATTTTATATGATGCTATTGTGATATTGTGTTAGATATGAAATATAACTTTCACGGTAGGTTTAAGGAAGATAAAGAATAACTAGGTGGTTGTATGTTGTTGTTGTGAATCCACTCTGAATTTCCTCTGGTAGTAGACACCTGTGTCCTACAACCCCCTATAGCTACTTCGGGTGAGACTACATATTCTTCACAAGTGTTTCCATAAGGGTCAGTAGTTAGGGCTTGTTGGTGCACTATTAGAGATGAACCCTGGGTTTGCCCTTGTGCCAACAAATGGTTCTGTTGCCGAGACAGGAATCTTCTTGAGGGAATGTCAAGGTGGTTTCCATCGAAGACAGAGATTTAGAAGTGGATAGAAGATCAAGAAAAGGACTTCGTTGAAGCCCAAAACAAGAACCCTAATCTTAGTACAGAGGATTGGTTGGGAAGATACATATTTACTTATATCAACGAGATTTTATTTGGAGGAATACATCGGGAGCTATATGAGTGACTAGCTAGGTTATCATATACCCAATTCGAAGTCAGACTCAGACCACCTGTGGTTTGGACGTCATTGTTGATCAAGAAGGTCAAGAGAGTTGACAACATCGTGTCAAGAGTAGTAGATCACTAGTTTGATAATACCATCGAAGGGTATATCACTGATTTTGTTGTTGACAGAGTGGAATCGTATAGCCAAGCAGAGAGATATTTATTTAAGGGAACTAGAGGAAAAAAATTTCATTTTATGAAGTTGAAGATCAAGATGCTATTGCATGAGAAGGAAATCTTGAAGACACAGTAATCAGTCGGATCGAAAGAGATAATGTTCAAAAATTCAGACAGCGATAGCGACACAGAGGCTGGACATACGCGCAATGGGAGAGTGTTCAGAGAAGTTCATCTCGCGAACCTGTTTAAGCAGAACTACGGAGACGAAGGGTTCTACAGTGGAGAAGACGTAGATCTGATGGACGAAGAGCATTCAGAGTCTGCTAGGACAGAGGATCCTCGCCGAGAAGAGACAGAAACTGTAGGAAATGTGTTGACTCTTGAATTAAGTACTATTATTCCTCTTGTTGTTTCAGTAGCAGTAATCAATCAGAGTCACCAGAGTGCTCAGAGCACTGTCACTAGCAGTCCACCACATACTCAGTCAAGAAACCTAGGAAGATCTATGGCAGATGAGATGAGGTTACCCACCTTTAGAGGAGATGGATCTAAAGATCCTGGTCATCACTGGTTTCTATGTGAAGATGTGTGGAGTATTAAGAATATCACAGATGAATCTGTCAAATGAGCTCAGTTCAGTACTACCCTAAGAGATCGCGCACTGAGATGGTACATGAAATTCGTTCAAGGAGCTGCACCTAAATTGATGAATGCCATTAAGACTGCACTAATTGTGGCTGAATTCAAGAAACCTAAGTCAGAGTCGTGGTGCATTACAAAATTAAAATAAATCAAGAAGAGAACAATTGAACCTATGTGGGAGTTTGATCAGAGATTTAAGACCTTGACAAGCCATTTAAGTTTTCAAATCCCAGATGAGAAGAACAAGGAATGGTTCATTGTTTCCCTCTTACCACACATCAGACTTCCTCTGATGCAACAGAAGATTGCTTTGCAGGCTGAGGCACTAGAGATCACCATGAAGCTAGAATCAGCCCCTATGGGAGAATCCATCTCAGGCATGAGTCAAATCTTGAGTCATCTAACTAGTTTATCTCTACATGTCGAAGATATGAAGAAAGACAAGGGAAAAGATAAAAGAGAAGACATTTGGTGTATCATATGCAAATCAGAAGGCCATGAAAAGGAACAATATCCCTTATTTCATGAATACTTGGCCTCTAGAGCTCTGAGTTCTCTAAAGCAAGTTACCCTACCCTGGTGCAAGGTATGTAGAAATTGATGTCGCCCTAGTGAATGTTACTATCTACAAAAATATGTCCAGACACCCACAAATCTATATTGCACGTTTTGTAAGTCGGTAGGATACGATGACAAGGATTGTAGGGATTACGATCTCATGCATGAAAGGTCAAGGGATATATACAAAATTCAAGGTGAAGTACAGCAAGAAGGAAGCATTGTGTAGTATAATTCCCCTGAGAGAGGAAAATTCAACTCTCGTGGTGGATTCCGAGGAAGAGGAAGAGGAGGAGGTATGGGTCGAGGTCGAGGACAGATCATATGTTATAATTGTGCACATTCATGACACTAGTCAAGGGACTGTCAAAACCCTTGTACCACTTGCAGCTACTGCAACTCATTTGATCATGTTATCAAGGAATGTCCAGCATTGTTGGATAAACTTTAGGAGAGACAAGGAGGAAACCAGCAAATACAACTAATCAAAGCAGAACCCTGCGGAGCATATCCTAGAGTCATTGTTATCACTAGAGGAGGCATTGTTTTAGGAAAATACAAAGTGATCCAAGGAAAGACTACAAAAGAATCAAGAGTCGGGAAAGCTGCAGAGAATACACAAGAGTTTGACCCAAGGAAAGAGAAGAAAATATTTGAGGAAGCAAGAAAGGAATTTGGAAGAGATTAGGCTTCTTCATCAAAGGTTCGACCAGAAGTAAGAGAATGTGGAATGCCTCTGGAATTCGATCAGTCTGCTTCGCCCAAAGATGGAAAAGAGGTGAGTAAACTTGTCAGTTTCTTATATATGTTTATTGAGTTGATTAAAGATGAAAAAACCATACAAGAACTACAAAATTTGGTCAGACAGTATGAGATAGGAAGAATAGATCCTTTGTTGAATAAAGAAGTACATCAACTATCCAAGAAGAGAAGGACAAATAAAGAAACCTACCTTAATGCTCAAATCAAAGAGTACGATATAGACTATGTGGTCCTCAACTTAGGGTCGGAGGTCAATGTCATGATGAAGAAGACCTGGACACTAATAGAAAAACCTAAGTTGATCTATTCCCCTATCACGATTAGAATGTCTAATAAGAAATATGTAAGCCCCTTTGGAATATTGGAGCATGTCCTTGTGGACATCGATAGAGTAAGGACGTTTGTAGACTTCGAGGTGATTGAGATAGTTGATGATAGTTGTCCTTACCCTGCATTGTTAGGAATTAATTGGGATTTCAATAATTCCACTGTGGTTGATTTAAATGAAAGAAGAATGTCGTTTGAGGGAGATGGCCTTAGGTTCATTACACCTTTGGATCTTGATGAAGGTCATAGATACACAGAACCCATCAGAGAGGAAGACCACGCATATGAACTACAAAACATATACAAATTAACAGCCAGACAACAGGATTACATTAATCCTATAGCAGATGGGAATTTGAGCTGGAGAAGTGACAGTGCATGCTCATCAGATTTAGAATAAGCACCGGAGAACTAGTAGAACAAAATGTATGAAGTATCTACAAGTAAATGCACTAGATTAACCAAATAAGTCTGTTGGATCGGCACAACAGTAAGTAACTTGCCCACCTTTGATGGTCTAAATCACTTAGAATCATTCTTAGTGAATTTTGAAGAAATTGTACCAACACAACAAAGATTGTTGGCAATGGATGAGGCCCTGAAATCAACTCTAGCAAGATGGTGGGGGACACACAAAAACAATATTACAGACTAGGTACAATGTCGCACTTTGATGACAGCGCGATTTTCAGAGCAAGTAGAAGGTTGTGAAGTTAGGTACACGGGTCGAAGATGTCTGAAGGAACATGTGCAAAGTTGTGAGGAAGCCTGGAGTAGAATTCCTAAAGAACAGTGGGTACACAAATTCATTAACACACTGGACACAACTCCCATCAACTGGTATCTTCAAGCAGAACTGCGCTTCATCACTGCAGATTGGGAAGGTATGACCCAGAACTTTGTAACTACCTTTTTGTTTGAAAGCCAATATCCTACAGTAGATCAAGTAGTACAGGTTGTAAGACAGTGTTCGAGGAGGCACCTAGCCTCCCTTTGGAGCAAGAAGAGGATGAATGGACTATGCCTCTTCAAAAGTTGCAAGGTTGTTACAATATCAATTTTGTTGAAGACGATGATCCTAGGAATGTGACAATCACAGAACAGAAGGCCAAAGAGATGTAGAAGGACAAGAATTCGAACTACCTTTTGTTAGACAGCTAATCAAAATCAAAAAATTCAACATTAGAATAGAACAAACACCAAAACTTGCAAATGTTGGAGATTATTGGGATGTTTCCACCATTGACAAGATCACAGAGTTACTACATGAATATCATGACTTGTTTCCAACCAATTTCACTGATATGAAGGGCATTAAAGGACCCATGGGAGAAATGAGGATCCCTTTGAAACCAAATGCAAGGCCAGTCAAACAGAGACCCTACAGATTGAACCCTAAATATAAGGAGAAAGTGAAGATTGAGCTTGACAGAACGCTGGAAGCAGGAATCATAGAACTTGTTGAAGAGTCAGAGTGGATTAGCCCTATGGTGGTACAAGATAAGAATACAAGAGAAATCGGGATCCGTTTAGATCTTAGGAAGTTGAATGATGCATGTTTGCATGACCCATTCCCTACACCATTCACTGACGAAGTGTTAGACAATGTAGGAGGACAGGAGGTATATTCTTTTACAGATGGATTTTCAAGATACCATCAGATCCGGATTGCCAAGGAAGATCGCCATAAGACAAAATTTGCAACAAAATGGGGATCCTACGAGTATACAATGATGCCATTTTGGATTGAAGAATGCACCAGCCATCTTTTCCAGGGTGGTGGTCGAAGCGTTTAAGGAGTTTTTACATAAATTCCTGGAAGCATACTTTAATGATTGGACTGTTTTCAGCATTTTGCAAAATCATATTGAATGTTTAAGACTAATGTTGGATAAGTGCAGGAAATGTCATATTTCCTTGAACCTGAAGAAGTGCATCTTCTTTTCACCCTTCAGAGTGTTGCTGGGCCATATTGTGTGTAAACAGGGATTGTTGATTGATCCAACCAAGATTGACATTATAGTCGATCTACCCCCTCCTACTTCAGTCAAATAGTTGTGCACTGCACTGGGACATACTGAGTACTACAGGAAGTTCATTAAGGGCTATGCACAGATCACAGCACCCATGGAGAATATTTTAAAGAAAGAATGTTAGTTTCATTGGACAGAAGAGTGCCAGCAAAGCTTCGACACACTAAAATAGAAAATGGTTACTGCGCCCATTCTGGTTTTCCCAGATTGGAGTAAGGAATTTCACATGCATTTTGATGCATCTTCTATCACATTAGGAGAAGTATTAGCACAAATGGGAGCTGGATACATTGACCACCCATTAGCCTTTACTAGCAGGAAGCTATCAATAGTTGAGATTAATTACACCACCACGGAGTGAGAAGTATTAGCCATGGTGTATGCGCTACAGAAGTTTCACCACTACTTGTTCATAGGACACTTTAAAATTTTTACTAATCACTCTACGTTGAAATACCTAGTCAACAAGCCAGTGTTGGGGGGGAGAATATGCAGATGGATTCTGTTATTTCAGGAATATGATTTCAAGATTGTGGTTAAGCTAGAAAGAATGAAAAAAGGTCCTGACCACTTGTCGAGGTTGGAACATGGAGAAGAGACTACTAGTTTGGAGGATACCTTTCCAGATGCAAAGTTGTTGGCCATTAGGAAGGTTGATGATCACTTCGTGGAGATAGTGCATTTCCTGTCAACAGGGATGGCACCTAGTGACTATACAATTATTCAGAAGAAACTGTTGGTAGTGCGCCCTGCATATTTTTCACTTATAGCTGGACAAATATACAAGATGGGACCTGATGAGATATTGAGGAGGTGTGTTATGGAAGCAGAGAGACAATTGATCCTTGTAGAAGCACATGAAGGCATCGCAGGAGGACACTACACAGGGAAAGAAACAGCACAGAAGATTCTTAGGGCTAGCCTTTGGTGGCCTACTCTACACAAAGATGCTAAGGAATACTATAAGGCATGTGATTTATGACAAAGAGTTGGGTAGTTGTCCAGAAGATATGAGATGCCTTTAGCGCCTTAGCTGACCTTACAGGCATTTGAGAAATGGGCCATTGAATTCGTGGGACCTATCAACCCACCAGGAAAGCGCACTAGAGCTAGATACATAATCACTACGACAAAGTATTTGACTAGATGGGTAGAAGCAAGAGAAATTAAGGACTGTAGTGAAACTACAGTTGCGCGCTTCATATTTGATGATATCATAACCAGGTTTGGATGCCCAAAGATCCTTATGAGTAATCAAGGCACAAATTTTATCAACAAGACTATTGAAGCCTTGAATCAGGAATTTGAAGTTCACCATCAGAAGAGCACGCCCTATCATCCACAAGAAAATGGGACAGTTGAAGCATTCAATAAGTTCTTGGAGACAGTGTTGATGAAGATATGCAGTGTGAACAGGGATGACTGGGATTTGAGAGTACCAGCAGTATTAAGGGCCTATAGAACCACTTGTAAGAAAATAACCATGCAGACCCCCTTTAAATTGGTCTATGGTCTAGAAGTAGTTGTACCCATGGAATATTTGGTTCCTAGTCTGAGAATTGCAGCCTTTACAGATATGGATGACATTGGAAGTATGCAAGAGAGGCTTATGTAGTTGGTCGAACTGGAAGAAGACAAATTTATTGTAGGATTTCACCAGCAGGTTCAGAAAGAAAGAGAAAAGGCCTACCATGACAAACACATCAAGAAGAAATATTTCAGGCAAGGATATCTGGTATTGGTATATGACAGTAATTTCATGAGGCATCCAGGGAATTTTAGGACACATTGGCTTGGGAAATATGAGGTTGCCTATGTTACAGAAGGAGGAGCTGCACAATTGAATACTTTGACTAGAGAATGGAAGGAAGGTTTGGTGAACGGAAGTCGGTTGAAATTGTATTATGACAACCAGTTGCCTTGTAGCTCTCAGTAAAAGCATAATGAAAAGGTTCTAGGTACCAGGTGTAGTTGAAACTGGCTACTAGACATAGAAAAGACAGTCTGCACACAGAAGGGAGGGACATAGAAGAAAGCATAGGCTGCCCTGCGCAGTCTGAAGTCGAAGTGGAAACAGAAAGTTCATACCTGAAGTGCCTCGAGACGAGTTGCGGATGACTGTTGGGGGCCTGTTGGCCCTTGGTTATGGAAGAAATCGAAAACCAATAAAGAAAATGAAAAATGTGAACTGCGTGGAAGACACGGTGATTGATATTGGGTTGAAGTGAGCAAAAGAGAAAAAAATATGGAGCGAAGTAAGAGAAAGAAAATCGTTGGACTAAGAGATCGAGGATGACAAATCAGAAAGGAATATGTATCATGGACAAGTTATTAAGTGAAAGAATATGTCAACAGATGCTTTGGAGCACCGCGCATGAAGGAAGGAAAGATAGGCTGGTGAAGCCCTGAAAACGCGGGTCAAATTGACCTAGGGTTTTAGACACTTAGGGTTTTGGTATTTAGGGTTTTGAACACCTAGGTTTTGGCCTAAGGTTGTCGGTGAGCTATTTTATTATATAAATAAAGGTAAAGAGGACCTGGGATAGGATAGAGTAAGAGAGATAGAAGAGATCATGCGATGAGAAGAGATTTCTATTGAGAGAGAACTATTGTATTGTGAGAGTAGTGTGTACTGTAAGATCTTCATCTGGGTGTGAATATCAACCCTGCAGCTGGTTGCGCAAGGGGGGGGAGAAACAGAGAGAAGAAGAGAAGATATTCTTGCTAAGTGCGCAGATAAGAACTGTATGCTTCCATCTTAATATATCATAAAGCACAGTTCTATAGACATATCCCTAGGGAGAGGGTGAACCACGTATATCTTGTGTTATGTGTGATTGATGTTCTATTCTCTGTCATTTTATATGCTACTATTGTGATATTGTGTTATATCTAAAATATAACTTGTGCAGTAGGTTTAAGGAAGATAAATAATAACTAGGTGGTTGTGTGTTGTTGCTGTGAATCCACTCTGCATTTCCTCTGGTTGTAGACACTTGTGTCCTGCAACCCCCTATAGCTACTTCGGGTGAGACTGCATCTTCTTCGCAGGTGTTGTCAAAAGGGCCAGTAGTTAGGGCTTGTTGGTGCGTTGTTAGATATGAACCCTAGGTCTGCCCCTGTGCCAACAATGTTCATCTTCTTTGGATTTAGATTCAATAGTTGACATGGTAACTCCATTGTTAGGGACCTTGGAGTTTTTTCTTCCCCTTGTTTATCCAAGTAATTTCCTTACCTGTATTCCTTCCAGAGTATTGTTCTTCCATTTGATGAAGACCTCTTGGAAGCCATGGTGGAGAGTGTTGAGAATAGTTTTATTTTCGATTCCAAGCTCATTAAAAAGTGAAACCAGTGTCGAGCAAAGTTCTCATTTCTGTGTCAATCTCATTAAAAAAAGAAATAGATCGTCTTGAGCATAGTTCATTGTCCATGTCAATCTCATTAAAAAATGAAATAAACCATCTTGAGCATAGTTCATTGTCCATGTCAATCTCATTAAAAAATGAAATGGCCACCCCAAGCATAGTTTTTCTAGTTTCAAGCTTGTGTAAAAATGAAACCTATCCCAAGCATAGTTTTTCTAGTTTCAAGCTTGTGTAAAAATGAAACCTATAGTGAAAAAAATTCCCATTTTTGTTTCAAACTTGCTAAAAAATGAAACAGAGGACTTCGAGAAAAGTTCTCATTTCTGTGTCAAGCTCATTAAAAAATGAAATAAGGAATTTGAGCAAATTTTCATTCTTTGTTTCAAGCTCATTAAAAAATTAAGAAAACTACAATAAACTCCGTCATTCCTCGAGCTTGTTAAACCACAAAGGGTCATATTTCGAGTGGTAGTTTACCCCTTTTTCGACCTTGTAAGACTAACTACAAAAAAGGTATACTCTAGTCAATCATGACTAGAAGAGTTCTCCCTTGTATTGTTTTACACCTTTTTAGGCTTGGGAGACTAAATTTATGAAAAAGAACACCCATGGAGTCAACTTTAAGGTCTTTTCAGACTCTGTAAACATGAAAATATCGTCAATTTTTCCTTCTTTGGACTCATAAAACATGCATTGAAGGACCCATATGAGGTCAAACCCCTCCTTCTTCAAGTTCGTTAAACATATGATGAGGGACTCATCACAGATTAGCTATATCGAGTATCTATTATCCTCCTCAAGCTCATTAAAAAAAAAATAGATACTCACCAATCATGGTGGGGGGGAAATTGAAGGAAGTGGGTTAAGTTTTTGGAAAGAATCATGGCATTTGTTTGTTGTCACCCTTGAACACGGAACCTGTTTGCATATCATCTTGCAGTTGGGTAATTTGCTTCTCTTTGAGTCATACCAATCCCATGAGTCCTCATATTCCTTCATCTCACTTGAAGAGTGCCTTGGTGATCGTCACACTATGTTTTGGTCTATATATCAGTTGAGTCAATGCTTCCAATTTACTTTTCATGCCTCACAATGTTCAAGGGAAGTTTCTCCTCAAACCAACCATTCTGTAGTACTGCCATATTTCATACCCATGTTAGTCAGTCCTCATTTGATCTATCATATTTTATCACTTTCCTGTTTCAGTTCATGTCAATCATGTGAGATACATCATGGCCCTCCTTCGACGAGTTTGTTCTTTCCGACTTCAACACATTATCCAGGAATTAGATTTAGAAACCAGTTAGTACCTTGGATATTGCATGCCTCAATGGTAGGTTTCCTCACTTTCAACAATAGGTTTACATCATTGGCCTCTGATCAAATGATTCCACAGATATTCGAATTTGACTCATTTATTCGCATTCGTTGGAATGTACTAGGGTACCTTGAGAATCAATGTCATAATTGGTGATTTCCCTTTCACTTGTTAACAGTATACATCAATGACCAATAATCAAATAGTTTCTACCATGTTTGACATCAAGCCATCTCTTCATATGGCTAGATTTGTACTATTTTGGGATTGGGATGAAGACCCTGGGTTGGGAACTCACTTTATTATGTCCTTTACCCAGGCTGTGATGAAGATTATCTGAGTATTTTTGGGATTCCAATACACTCACCCTACTGGAAACCCCACTGATATATATTGTCACATACATCCACTTTGTATTGGTCTATGGCTATGTTATTATCATATTGTAGCTCCATTGTGTATTTTTTTTTGTTGCAACCTAATTGAGTCATGGAGGTATGGATCCAAATTGTATCTCTGGTGGTCATATCCTTAGTCATTACTTTCATGGATCCACAATATATGGGTCAGTGGCCATTCTTTGAGTCAGTTTATTCTGAGCATAGGTATGTCTTCCTCGAGAATGATACATATATATATATATATATATATATATATATATATATATATATATATATTGATATTGTTTGATGGTTGTTTTCATCTTCTTCCAGGTTATCCTACTCGAGCACCCTTGCATAGATATTTTTGTAAAGTGTTTCGGCCATCAATTTCTCTTCTGACCTCACACTTTAGGGTGCATCTGTTACACACCAAAACGTCACACTTAAGTGTCGCACCTATTTACACCTAAGTGTCGCAAGTGTCATAAAGTGTCATATGCACCTTACTAAGTGTCTCATGCACTTTTTAAAGTGTGATATGCACCTGACTAAGTGTTTCATGCAATTTAATAAGTGTCGCAACCCCTTGACACCATGAAAGAACATTTTTCATAACCCCTAAGTCATTTTGGAGGAATAAACCCATCATTTGAAAGCCAAAAACATGCCTTTAATTGGAATTTTGACCATTTTTTTAGGGTTTTTGAAGGTCAACGCCCCCTTGCCCATGTGTAGGGAGCATTGATATCCTATCAATTCCCCCCTTCCCATGTACATGGAGCATTGATCCCCTTTTTTAATTCCTTGTGTTCAGTTCTGAGGGAACGTTGATGTGGTCAAAGGAGGATATAACCATCCCACCTTTTTCTAGGGGAATAAATCTGAGGAGATTCAAGTTTGTTTGGGTCAAGGATTCGAGCACCATACTTGGATCCATCCTAGGAAACCTCAAGAAGAAAAATCCCAACTCATGGAAAAAAATTCTCAACCATTTCCCAAAATATCTCATGGTGGTTAAATCTCTAAACCCTGTAAAATGAGGGAATTTCCATGGTGAAATGGGAGAGGAATCCATTGAAGCATCATCACTATGATCTCAAGACATTCATGTAAGGGTTGTACTGGAGAGCTTGGATAATTTCTTGCAATGTCAAAGGTGATTTATAACTACTTTCTTTATTGTCTTTCCATTAATATAAACTTGGCCTATTCCCTTCAAGTTCATGTGTTCAAACATATGCTTTTCTATGGTTGTTTTAGTCATCGTAGATAGATCTATTTCATCTAACCACATAGAGTATAAGAAGGAGATCCCTTGTTGTCCATTGAAGGTCCTATCTTGTTCCTAGGATCTTGGAGATCAAGGTCATAGGTTGGAGAAATGAGGACGACCATCGTAAAAAGGTACGCCACATTCTCTTTCTTAGCATTTATGTTGCTCAAGTAGATCTAGGGGGGTGTTAGTGTCCACTTGTTATCTTCTATCTTTGGGTCAATAATGGTCTTGATCCCAAAGGGGCTTTCAACCTCTTTGCAGGGTGAAATTTCTCACAGCACCCATCCTCTATATGGTGACTTAATATTTATATAGAAACAGAGCATCTACCCAGTCCATAAATGGAGTGGAAGGAACCCTCCATATTTAGGGAATATAGGTTTTTAGTACAAAAACTAATAAATTGATGCGATCTATGGTTGGATTGCGCACACCAAATAAACTTACCACAAAATAAGTTGTGTTTGGTTCAATTTGTTGAAGCATTGAATAATTTATGTTTGCCATCATGAGGAAGGGGGACATATGGTGCAGGAAGCTATTGCATGTTGGATCACATGTCCGAAGGCTGTTGCAATGGAATATTATATTACACTACCACTATCTGGTTAAATTATTCCATGTCTAACACTCGATTGTAGGCATGTTCCCAAGTATCTCGTGCAGGATCTGAAACATGCTCATGCAAAACCCTAAAATATATTGATCCAAAATCCTCTCAATTGACCTGGAATATGCTTGGTATCAAAATCCCCTGCGATGACATGGAATAAGTTGATATTCTTCAAATATATATTCAACAATTTTTATTGAATTCAAACTTGAAAATGCACCCTGATCTACTCTTAACAATACAAGTAATCCTAACACACCCTAAATTAATCATGCAAGAAACAAAAAAGATAAAAACGATGTCAAAATAATGTCCCATTACCCTCATTTCGATGATGGTATCCAGGGTAAACTAGATTCTTTAGGGCTAGGCTATATCAACATGTCACTAGCAAGAATATAACCGAGGTGGGAAGGATAACAATCATTCCTCCCAAAATGTGGTGGCAAGTGAGGGGGGGATTATTCTTGATCCCAAGGGACAACTAGAAACAACTTATTCTTGGGGTTTGGAGAATTCCAAAAATAATCAAGCCAAGGTGTATGCCCTCCTCCAGGGTCTTATTTCAGTAAATGAAACCAAAGGAAATACATTTATTGTTATCGATGACTCGAGTATAATTATCATCTTAATGGCCTCAAAGAAGACTCATGTTGATATCAAGCTATCATCGCTAATAGTTGTTGGAATATTCACCAATACTGAGAGGGGGGGTGAATCATTATTGAGCACTTTTTACCATTTTTAACCTTAAACACATCATGTAAACATTAAACATTAATGATTTGCGATATTTTCATCGAAGTGACTTATAAATAATTGTATTAAATGAGCATAAATTAAAGTGCACCATAAATAAGGAAAATCTTAATAATGAAGAGACATAAGCATCAAATCTGAACACAAAAACTTGATAATGGATTTTGTCCCTGGTGGACTACGTCTCTGGGTCCTACTCTCAAATGGGTAGGCCTTTTTATTAACTCAAAAAAAGAATTTGGAAAAATACATAAGTATACCTCATTCTGGAATTAAACTACAGAAGCTTTGCTCATATCAAAAAATAGACAACACCATTGAATTCGTTGCGTCGAATTACCCAAAAATGATTGTCTCCACGCCTCAATTTGACTTTGGCACTCCCAGGCCCTTGAGAAATCTTGTCTCGGTTTCCATGCCTACTCCATGCATTTAATTCTCTATAATGCATCTCAATTTTTGTGCCCATTCATACTGTCGCACGCCCTCCTCCCTGTCCGTGGGAAAACTCATATTTTAAGGAAAAAGTGGGGAAGACTACATAATGTAGTCAGTTTTTCCAACGGTGGCAGATACTATTGTTAAGGTGTTGTAAAGGGGGAGATCCTCGGGTCGAGCCCGCGGGCCTCCCCTTTTGGGTTATAGTTATAACAATGCATATATATATGTGGAATGGAACCTTGAAAAGTTTGGAGCACGTTTGGATTTGTCATATTTTATAGTTTGGGTCACCAAATTTGGCGAGGCTCTGCCAGATTTGGCGGGCCCACTTTTTTTTATTTTTGAAATTCGGTTTTCATGCCCTCATTGGGCATTTTCCCACTGCCACGTGGCAGCCCATGACTGGGCCATGTGGTATCCAACCATTGGTCCAAGATAACCACTTTCACAGTCACCTGCCACGTTATCCTACCACATCACCATACGGTCTACCATGTGGTTGTACAGACTAACACGTGGCGCTTTTTCATTGGTCCATGGATTGACCCGAAAATGCCAAAAATGAGTGACACGTGGTAGCCTCTGGTGATGCCAAGTCACCATGCTGACATAAGCATGACACATGTCTCCCTCTGCGTGTGCCACGTAAACTATATGGATGTTGATGTCATCGGTACTAATGTTGACGTCAGCAGTACAGATGTTGACTCATCCCTTTTGACTGGGCTAGATTGACCAAAACTTTGACCATGAATATCATTCAATCTATAACTCTGTTTGACAACTCATGTACGTCGTTGGAAATATTGCGACATGCTCTTCGCGATGATGCCAATTTCACTGAGTTTTTAGTACTTTGAATTTTTTCTCTTTCTCTATCTGTTGAGGCCATTCTGAGCTTCTTGAGTTGCTTCTGTGAATTCTGAGATAGCGTTATTCTTCTATGGATCTTTTTTGGATCAATTAACAATTCCATTCATCATCAAATAAAAATATACACCGAACACAATGATGTTTACGTGGAAACCCAACTGGGAGAAAACCACAAAAACTTATCTCTTATAAATGTCTATAAGCACTAGCCTACTATTACAAATATTGTAGGCACCAACCTACTGGGGACACCAATATTCTTAGTTTAACACCAACTCAACAATATCTAGGAACCAACCTACTAGAGACACCAATCTCCTCAACTAAGCACCAACTCAATAAGATGTAGGCACCAATCTCCTCAACTGAGCACCAACTCAATAATATATAGGCACCAAAATACTAGATACACCAATATCCTCAAATGAGCACCAACTCAATAGGATATCACCCATCCAAGATCTTCATACACATATTACTTTTGACTTCAGAAGCATGTTTCATTTCATAAACAATCCTTCAAACCCTAACAAGCCTCATAGCATCATTCCCAGAATGTAATCATTGACGACAACATCCACTAATGGCAGCATCCATTCATGGAAATGTCCATTAAGATAAACATCCACTCATGGAAACATTATGAAAACATCACAACCTCGTATCAATGCATATAGCAGCATCACAACCTCACAACAGTGCATACAACAACATCACAACCTTATAACATACCTTGATAATAAGAAAGACCTTAAGAGAATCCCTTTGACTTCTCTTACACACCAGAAAGACACCCCAACACCTTGATTGCACCTTAGACTTGATCTCTTCATTGGTTACCCTAAAAATGTGAAATTTTATCATGTATTTATAGTAATTCTATCCCCAAAATTTAGTTGATCCAACCTCAATTTTCTCATTGGGTTGTCGAAAAGAAAAATTCATATATCCTCATTCCTAGGGAGTTATAGGGACTTCCATATACCATTGGAAAGGTATTAGAATAATATTTCCATCCATGTAAGTTGTGCTTCCATTTGAGTTATTTATGTAGGTTAAAAATTCCCTCAAATATAGGGTATCCAAATTGACTAAAAATAATACTTTCAACAATCTCCATCTTGCAATCTTTATCTTGGATATCTATAGGAATGTAATATTTCTCTTGGACATCTTGTGGGTTCCATTTGTGTACAAATGAAAGTGGGCATGTGGAAACAACCACATGTTATCTCATCCCGTGAAGTCCATGCTTAAAATCTACTCCATAAGAGGACCACTTTGGATTTATATACACTTATGTCA
This sequence comes from Picea engelmannii, assembly GCA_009831015.1. Lineage (NCBI taxonomy): Eukaryota > Viridiplantae > Streptophyta > Pinopsida > Pinales > Pinaceae > Picea > Picea engelmannii. Next base: position 39,507 of record WSFP011308212.1, read on the forward strand.
AATCTCCTTCAAGGAACTTGAAGGATTCTTCAAGTGAACACATCATTACTACTTCAGGGGCTTATTCAATTTTCTTTGAAATTGACTTATCCTCATGGCTTGACTACAGAATTTTTTCTTCTCAAGGATTCATCAACATGTCCTCAAGGATTCTTCTCTTGGCTTCATGGCTTCAAGGCTACTTTACTTGGCTTCAAGGCTTCAAGGCTTCTTCACTTGGCTTCATGGCTTCAACATTCAAACAATCTCAAGACTTATTTACTTGGATTCATGGATTCAAGGCTTCTTTGCTTGACTTCATGGTTTCAAGGCTTCTTCACTTGGCTTCATGGCTTCAATACTCAAACAATATCCCTTTTTCACTTCCACATCATCATCACTATTACATCCTTATCATTACTTCCACATCATCATCATCAATGACAACATTTTCTCAACAATCATTCTTCCCAAAAAGGGGTGGAAAGTGTGGGGGGAATTATGCTTGATCCCAAGGGACAACTAGAAAAAACTTATTATTGGGGTTTATAGAATTCCACAAATAATCAAGTTGAGGTGTATTCCCTCCTCCAAGGTCGTGTTTCAGTAAATGCATCCAGAGGAAATACATTGATTATTATTGATGACTCGAGTATAATTATTATCTTAATGGCCTCAAAGAAGACTCATGTTGATGGCAAGTTATGATCCAATATCTTAAAAATGATAAAAAAAAATTAATGAATATAATCCACTTAGAGGGGGAAACCTCCTTGTACAATATATCCAATTCATAATACAAGATCAGATGAATGATATGATCTTAAGACTAGGTCTCCTTGGTGTGTGTGTGTGTGTGTGTGTGAGAGAGAGAGAGAGAGAGACAAAGGGTACAATTATAATGAAAGGTTACAATGAAGCGTTCTAGCCTACATACAAATATAACACTAGAAATATAATAATTCAATATCTAGGTCTTAATAAGGAGTTTTATACTTAACATGGGTCTTTGTCTAGAGATTAACATGTCCCTCCCCTTCAAACAAGTGTTGTCCTCAAAACTTCACTAACTGCAGGTGTTTTTGCATGCATAACTCACCTTCCCATGTCACCTCTTCCATTAGTAGGTTCTTCCATTTGACGAATTACTCAGTAATTGCTTGATTTCGCAACTGCTTAATCCTTGTTTCAAGGATTGTTTATAGTTTTAGTATGATTTCCCCTTATTCATTAATATATGTATGTATGCATGCATGCACGTGTTGAAATTATTAATACAACTAAGAGGGGGGGTGAATCAGTTGTATGTGAGCTTAAACAAATTTAAGTCTGTTAAAACATTATTAAAATTTCCTCATGTGGTCATCAACAATATACAGCATATGGACAGTAAAGGTAAAGAACAACAGTCACACATAAAGTATACAAAGAGACAGATTTTTCACGAGGAAACCCATAAAGGGAGAAAACCTCTTCTTCTTCGAAATGATAGGCAGTCTTTTAAGTTTTGTACATCATCTATAATTGAGCACCAACTCAATGTGAGGCTGCAACCTTTGTTTTACAAGCTGCAACTTGTTTGAGAGAACCAACTCTCTGGTTTCTCTAGCACCCACTAGAAGGAAGCACCAACTCCCCGAATATTCCAGCACCAACTGGATGGAAGTACCAACTTCCTGAATGTTCCAGCACCAACTAGATGGAAGCACCAACTTCCCGTTACACAGGCTCCAACCTAAATAACAGAGAACACTTGTTCTCCCTAGCACCACCCTGCCACCATGGTTTCTCTGGCTACAACCAGATGGAAGCTACAACTTCCTGTGTTCAAGCTCCTACTTGAAACTTTGAGGACAACAGTCCTCCCAAGCACCTCCCAACCACCCTGAAATATTTAAGAATGAATACATAGACAACTACACAGATAAATCAGTTCTTACCAGTCTTTTTATGTTCTATAAGTCTGATCTTCTTCAAACTATTCTACAATTCTTCTCTTCCTCTGTCTGTTCAGCAGGTCTGCTCTGCATCAACTTTTTTTGTCATTCTTCTCTGCTTCAACTTGCTCTTTTATTCTTCTCTGCATTTAATCTCACTCTGCACATATGTTCAATTTCATTCTGCGCATCCTCTCCTTTTTCCTTTCTTACAGTTTCATTCTTTTTCCTCCAGAACAGCCAACCGGACACAGTTTGTTTCATCTTCTTTTATACACACGAGCATGACGTTTCAACTTCCCAACTCCTTAGGCAAAATGACGACAACTGTCCAGGCAACCGAAACGCCAACTGATCGACAACTAATTTGCAATCATGAGTCTGTTTTGCTAACAGATTCCAAACTAAGGAGTTAATTGTGAGAGAGAACAGTAACCCTCTTATCAATACTTGATCCGACGGTTCAGATCCAATCGAGATTTCACACATCGCGATTTCGGCACTCTTGGCGTTCATATTTTTTGTCACTTACAAATCCCGATCCTCGAAACTCCACGAAGAAGTCAAATCAACGGTCCAGATCACTTCTTTATTCAACGGCTGCGATTAAATCGCAATTTCGCATATCACGAAATCGGCATTCCTGTTGCATTGTGTTCTTTGTTTCTCTATGTTGCGATTCGCGAAACTCTGATGTGGAGTTTGATCAATGTTCCAGGTATGATATTGACTTGATGGTTGCGATTGAATCGTGATATCGCATATCACGAAATCGGGGTTCTTGTTGCATTTGTTTCTTTTCCTTTTGAAATCGCAATTCACGAAACTCCGATACGGGTTGTGATCAATGGTCCAGGTATGATCTTAACTCAACGGCTACGATTGAGTTGGGATATCACATATCGCGAAATTGGGGTTCTTGTTGCATTTGTTTCTTTTCCTTTTGAAATCGTGATTCACGAAACTCCGATACGGAGTTAAATCAACGGTCCAGATCTGATCTCTATTCAGCGGCTGCGATTAAATCGCGATTTCGGGGTTCTTGTTGTCAAGTGTTTTTTTCACTTCAAAGTCCCGATCCCCGATACTCCATGAAGAAAATCAACGGTCTAGATCACTTCTTAACTTAACGAATGCGATTAAATCATGAATTCTCATATCGCGATTACGCCCTCTTCTCCTTGCACTTTAAATACCGTGCAGGTTCTCCTCGATCCAACAGTGGTCGGACCCTGCGCTCGGATCTGACGCCTGTGATCTATCCTCCTCTTCAGTGCGCTCTTCTTGTCTTTATTCAGATATGAAGGCCCTCATGCTGTCGGGAGTTTTGGATGTGATCCAACGATCAAAAATGCTTCTTGGGCCTTCGATCACTCGATCTTCCTGGACTTATCTTTTGTTTTCCTGTCGATCACAAACTGCCTGTACTCATGCCATATTCACCATTGTACTTGTCATCAATTACAAGCATTCGCTGTCTGTTAAATATTTGCCAACAATCCTCTGTACATTCTTTCTGTACTTATGCCATTCGCGACATTCGCTCTGCCTATACTTATGCCATTCATTGTCTGTTAAATATTTTCCAACAATCTCCCCCTTTGGCATTGATGGCAATTCAAGCACCCGCATGCATTTGGATCTCCTCTCCCGAACTCCTCTCCCGAACTCTTTTCTCCCCCTTTGACATCAATGTCAAAGAAGAACCATTCTTCCCTTGATCTGTTATAAAAACCTGCTCCCCCTGTCGACTATAAGAATCTTGGGAATACACCAAATATTCAATAAGTACTCCCCCTGACCAGGTGAACAGATTAAACACCAAAGATTATAACCCCCAACTTTTGACGAAGGTATCCAAAAGGGGTCGCTGCTAAGGGTTTAGTAAAGATATCAGCAATTTGTTTTGTAGAAGATATATAATTCAGTTGAACAATTGTGTTTGTAACTTGTTCTCTAAGAAAATGGTACTTGATTGGAATATGCTTAGTCTTGGAATGTAGAACATGATTCTTGGAGACACTAATGGCTCTTGTGTTATCACAATGAATTGGAATAGGATCAATGTAAGTTACCTTCAGATCTGCAAGAGTTTGTATCATCCATAAAATTTGTGTGCAGCAAGGAGCAACAGCAATGTACTCTGCCTCTGTAGTGGATAATGAAATGGATCCTTTCTTTTTACTAAGCCATGCAACTAATGAGTCACCCAGAAAAAATGCTCCTCCACTGGTGCTTTTTCTCTCATCAACACAGTTTGCCCAGTCTGCATCT
>ML838928.1:15010-27240 GCA_009831015.1 Picea engelmannii
CATCCATCATCCTCATGAAAGTGGTTGGAGCATTTGTCAAACCAAAGGGCATGACCAACCATTCAAAAAGGCCTTCCTTTGACTTGAAGGTGATCTTCCATACATCTGTCTATTCTATCGAGACATGGTGGTAGCCAAACTTCAGATCAATCTTACTAAAGTATTTGTCCCCTGTGAGTTGATCAAGGAGGTCTTCAATTCAGGGAATTGGGTACCGGTTTCTGACTATGATTTTATTCAAAGCCCGGTAATCAATACAGATCCGCCTGGTTCCATCTTTCTTCTGTACCAGCACAATTGGGCTCCCGCAAGGTGATGAGCTGGGGAAAATGTGCCCCTTGTGGAGTAGTTCTTGGATCTATCTCTTGATCTCCTCATTCTCTAACAAAGAGTGATGATAGAATGGACCATTAGGAAGCAGTGCGTCGGGGGTTAGATCACTGGGGTGCTTGACCTGGCAGTGCAGAGGTACCCCTTTAGGTGAGGAGAAGATATCTGAGTATTCTTCCATGAAATTATCTACTTGCTTTTTCCATGTGGAGAGGCTGATCGTAGAGACCCTGAATGTGGTTGTGATCTTTCACTTATTCTGAGAGTGAATAGTGAAGAAGACAAACTTCCCCGTCTGAGAGATGACCTTCCTACATTGCTTAGCAGAGATCAAGGAAATAGCACTAAGTGGGATTGCCTCGGGTATCCTTTACAATTTCCTATTCAAAGTAATAATAACACTACCAGGACTAGACTCATATACAACATGACGCTTCCATAAATAAGGTTGGCCAAAAATAACATCACAAACTTCGAGAGGAGAAAAATCACACAATACCTCGTCTTTGAAGGGCTTGATGCCGTATGACAATCGACACTGTTGGCTGACGCAGAGATCGCTTCCTTGGCGGAGCCATCCAATGGTGTAGGGTTGTGGGTGCGACATTGTTTGCAGGGCCAACCGCTTGATGACCTCTGCTGAGATGAGGTTCTTCTGGCTACCACTATCAATAATGAATCGCAGTGGGGTGCCTTTTACCCACATCTATGAATGGAAGAGGTGCTCTCCTTCTTTTGTCTCATCTGGTTCACCAGGCTGGAGCTTGGTGGTAGCAACAGTGGCACTGGGTTCCGCGTCAATGATTCGTCTTCCCCTTTCTAGTTCTGGCTTAGAGTCATAATCCGCATCTGATTCAGAGGCTTTCACTTCAGCCACCAGTGACTGTTTCGAGTGACATTCAGCAGTGTTATGCCAAGGGCTCTTATGGAAGTCACACGACTTCCTGGTATCTTTCTTTGTCTTTCCGGTGTCCTTCTTTGCTTGTGGCTTGGACTGGTAGTCTTGATATTGTCCATCTTTTCTTTGTCCTTTGTTATGTGGGTTGGGTCCACCCTTTCCTGGCTTTTGTTGTGCGGGGTTCCCAGGCCCAAATTTCCCCGTCATTTTTTGAGCTTCTGCTTGATTTTGACGACATATCGGTAGGCCGCACCCAAGGATGAGATGTCCAGAAATACCATTTCTTTCTGGATGTATCTATGCAGAGAACTATGATACTTGAGCACTAGATGTCATTCTAAATCTTTGATACCCAACTTGGTGCGCAAGGTATGGAAGATATTTGTGAAATTTGGCACTGCTTGGTCTCTTTCTTGCCGCAGTGTGGTCCATTTGGTATACGGGTCATCGTAACTTTCGACGGGGTAGTATTGTTCCTTAATAGTATCCCTGAAGGATTCCCAGGTGGCCATGACTGAAAATAATGAGGTTTCCTCTATTTCCTGTTGCTCACAAAAGGCTTCCCACCAATCTTTGACATGGGGAACGACTTTGAGGAGCACAAAAGTAATCTTTTCTCTATTCGAGAAGTTATGGACAAAAAAATACCCTTCTAGCAGATTCAACCACTTGTCTACAACATCTGCATCTATCTGACCTTCAAATATAGGAGTATTGAAGTTTATTTGTACCTTGAAGGGGGTGGCGCCTCCATTCGAAGAATATGCATCGCATGTTGGTAGCCGCCGAAGGATTTGCATGAATCTATCCATCATCTCATACCTCTGTTGCATGAGGGCTTCCTCAATCAACAATTTGAAAGGATCTCCTGTCCAGTCATATTTCTTTTCTCCTGCCATGAGAGGTCACTTGGGCATGCGAGAGATTTTTTCCTCAAGAGAAACAAGCTCAAGACCCAACTCTTTGTACTCTGACCTCGTTGGGGACATGCATTAAGACGACAAGGAGCAGACTGATCTGATACCACTGATCCATATTTTATGAGAAGAAAGAAATGAATATAGATTATTAACATATTCTTAGCAAAAAATAATAGAGATACAATAAAACTGGTTTTCTATTCAATGATGAAATAAGATGAAACTGTAAAATGCAGCGGAAACAAGCTTGCTAGAATGGTGACGGCTTATCTCTGAGAAGAGATGTGATGGTTGTGCTCATTCGCAAGAAGAACATTACAATGAGGCTCTAAAGGCCTTTTTACAATAAAAAATAATGCCAAAAAACATAGACATCCAAAAACCTAACCCTAGGAGATGAAGCGCCAAAAGTCACGTGGGCACCGTTTGGGTAAGTTAGTACATCAACTTCTCGGGTTCGTAACTTTTGCATACAATCTCTGTTTTAAGAATGTGATAGCCCGTTGGAAAGGTATCATCGAGGGGATTAATTTTGGTATCTAAATCATGCCTTTGGATATCACTAAGGAGATTTATCCTGAAAAAACTTCATTTAGGCCCTCAAAATGGCCCTAGAAGTTAAAACTGCTAAAAATAGTAAATTGCCAAAATTGTCAGAAAATTGTCTTGAGCCAGTTGGAAAAGGTGGGTGACCATCGATATCGATCTGGATCGCTAGTTGAAATCTCTGGATAGTTTGTTTGTGGCCCCTTTGCGGCTCGAGGGCCTAAGGGGGAAGAAGAGTACCCCTAGCATTAGCTGGGAAGTACCGGTGAAGTCTCAATGGTCGGCGAGCGAGAGTTGTATGGAGCGTGTGGGAAATAATTCAGAGCGGGCAATCAGGCAAAGATATGCTCTCTTCATTTTTTGTATATTAGAATGTATTATGACTTATGCTTGGATCTGCTTATTTAATGGAAAAGTAAAACGATGTTTATTTATTTATTTGATGACTGAAACCTTTCGTAGCCTAGCTCGATGGTTGATGACTCCCATGGCCTTCATTTTCCCGCATGTCTTGACCACATTGCTGTGTGTATTGTGACCTTCATGGTTGTTTAACCTTCATCCCTAGCTCACCAGTCCTCACCTGAGCAGTCCTCCAGGACCCTGATCTACGGTCATCGCCTTAGCGTTAAAATACCTATGGATCTCAACGCCCTACTTTCCCGTGCCAGGATGATGAAGAGAAGGATGAACCTATCGGCCGTCTACCTTAGTTGTCATCCTTGTCTAATTGTTGACTTGCACCTTCTAGTACGACCTCTGTGTATGGATTATCTTGCATCCTTGTTGTCTATTTTTTTGTGCCTTGACTGATAGAATCTTTGCGATCATCTCTATGACTTTCCTTATGGATCCTTTCATTTCTCTTACTGTTCTATGTGTGTTTACATTCCTGATTGCATTTTTGCGCATTGATGAATAATTTAACCTTGAGTTTTTATGCATGTATGGATAAATTTACTCTGCGTAATTTAACTCCACGTTATTGAGCATTGATGGATACATTTAACTCAATGTTTTATACTGATGGAAAATTTAGCTATGTGCTTCTAATTCTGTTGGCCAACGATTAACTGTTCTTTGCAATTTAATGAAATTAGTGGGCGAATTTATACTCTGGTCTTTAGATGCCTTTTTTTTTTTGAAACAACCTTAGCGAATTGTTTTATTTGATTGTCAGTATCTCTGAGAAATTGACTGTGTAGACCATTGTTTCCAACACATATCTGTGTGTATTTATCATTGAATTTAAAATGTTTTTATCAGCGTGTTTTTTCACTGCAATTACCTAGTATTTATCATTGAATTTAAAACGTTTTTATCAATGTGTTTTTCCACTGTAATTACCTCGTATTTATCCTTTGAATTAAGGGCGTTTTGTTATTACTGAATTTACAACGTTGTTCCCTAGTAATTGCAGTGATTAACATATTACAATAATTACCATGAATTTACTTATTTTTGACGATAGAATAGCTCCAGTAATTACCATGAAATAACTGCTCCAGTAATTACCACGAAATTGTCTTATTTCTGGGGATAGAATTGCTCCTGTTGATTACAACGATCTATGACCGGTATAGAAGCGTTATGTCCCTATGCTTGTATAGCGCATCTTGTTGGACAACGCTTACAGTGGGTCATCTTGACTGAAGTGGCTCGGGGTAAGGAAGATCATGGCTTTGTGTTTTTGGTGTTTCCTCCATTACACTATACATCTCGATCTGTTGGATTGCAGGCATATTTTTGCAGAGGCCTACCTCTTACATTGACCCAAACTTTAAACAAGAGAATTATTTTATCTGAATCTAGGAGAAAAGGACTAAGCAACACCACGAGCACAGGCAGTAGCTTAGCTGGCTCAAGCAAAATCATAGGGATTATTAATATCTCCTAGAGTCTAATTAAATAATATGGTAAAAGCATTGGCCAGCTAAAGAAATACAGGTCTCATTATGTTTTGTCTTCTTTCAATTTGCCACTCGAGGAGGCAGTTTCCCAGTACCTCTAGTCTTAACGATGAACCGAGACTTTTCTTCTAATGATAAAAATAATTTTAAGATTCAAATACTATGAAAACCACCTAGAATTCCTTTCCCAGGGTAATTCCCTCCCTTGCTCAGCAAGATACCCTATTTTCCCTCAATGATCCACCTTGGGTGCAACGTGTTTCTCTTCGTTCCTCAACTAAATCACAACCACCTCCTCTATGTTTTCACAGGCAAGATCTTAGTGATTTTCTTGTTGGATCATTGATTTATTCCCCCTGGCTAGCGCTATTATATATCCTCTTTCTCTGTGAAATTCCACTTACCTTTTCAATGGTGTAGAAGTTAAGGAAAGCTGCAGGAATGTGGGAATCCCCCTCCGTCTGGTTGGCCAACGCAACGACTCATGCTTTCTCCTTAGCTAGGTGTTGGGGTAATGGAAATTTGAAATATTGTTTATAAATGGTTTGTTAATGGAAAACTCTATATTGGTTCTTAATTGCTAACGGGAAATTGAAAATGTGTTTATTAATTTTTTATTAATGGAAAACTGAGATATTGTTTGTTATTGGAAATTGAAATATTGTTTATTGAATGAAAACTAGATGCTTCTCAATTGTTCAACCTAAATATTTATTGAGTGATCTTTGGGATGTCCTTAATCATTCAACTAGATGTTTACAATTATGTGAATGAATTATTTGATTTAATTGTGCTAAGCTCCAATTTATATAATTGTATTCATTTTTATTTAAGAACTATGGGATTGAATTCGAATAAGAAATAGAATTTATATTTAATCAATTTAATTCTATGTGGTCTATGGTTATTACACCTTTATCTCTTATTTAGATGGTCCATCACCTTTCATACCATATTACCTAATGATAATAGGTTGTTGAATAATATGCAGACCATATTTTAAATCATCCTTAATACGTGATATTAATGAATGATAAACATTGGGAATTTGTTGCACCGTGAATTTGGATAGATGCTCCAATGCTTGATTATTCAATATCAATGAGTTTTTTTTGTTAACAAATTGATCATCTTTTCGGCATCTTGATTTAATGAATTTTAAAATTGCATCATTTTTATGTTGTACTATAATAATTGGGATGGCATGCGCATTGATTTATCAATGGAGGTACCATGTTCTAGCTAGATTACTCTTGCGCTTTCCATTAATGGGGATGCATGTTGATTTAGTACAAATTGTTCTTGAGCACCTTAATTTAAATGAGTGTGTGTTGGCTTCATAATCTTTCTCTTGCACCTTTAATCTTAAGGTTGATCACTCTTGGCGTTGGAGTAGATGCTAAATATTATGGTGCCCTTGCTTAAGTTGACTTGTGAATGTTCTAAGATTGTTTACTCTCACATGCAACTACTAATTAATGTTGACGTATGTTGGTAACTATGTTGGTTACCCTTGCACCATGGTTAATTGATTGATGTTCGTTTAAACTTAAATCAATAACCAGATCACGCGCGCCCTTGATATAAGTTGTTTTCTCGTGCGCCATGAATAATTGTGGATTAGGATTGATGGTTGATGAAATTGTTTATCCTTGGTGTTTTATTTACCTAACGTATCTTTAAATGGAAAAAAAAAATTCCTGTTGTAAGTTGCTTATTGTCGTAATGGAGTGGCTATTACATATGGTATCAGAGCAGGTTCAACCTTGCGACTGTGAATCGCCATACTTTCCACTGTGGTAAACCCTTGAGTCTTAACCTAACACTATTTAAAACTTTAACTTACCCTTGCAATAAGCACAGTTAGATGACACCGTGGAGATTCACAGCGTGGTATCGTGGATGGAAGCGCGACGCCCCCATAAGTTTCACACCCTCGGAGTCTGACCCCCAAGGGGGAGGAACAAGTCCTTGGGATGAATTCGATTGTAGCAAGGGATGATGGTGGTCTGACAAGGTTCTTCTAGGTAATGTCAAAGGCCTCGACTCATCATCAGTACTGAGATGAGTCCGGGGCACCTGTACCTGTGAGGGTCCATAGCACGCCCTAGCTAGTACCATTATCATCCACCGAGAACTCGAGAGAGTTGAGTTCTCGAGTCCAAGAGTGTCGCGGACGACTGTACCATCGAGGCACGATTATACACAAGGGCGATTTGCTTCACACACCACATTTATGACCTCCAACATGAAGGTCTGCATGGTGGTATTTCAACTGAAGAGGAGTGCTCTTCTATGGAGAAAGATGCTCCTGCCACTTTGAACATGGCCATCGACGATGTGTCATGGGAACTGATCGTTAACTGATTCCAAAGAGGTATTTTCTGAGGAATTCATTGAGCATCAGCTCCATGATTTTGATGCCTTGCGACAAGGAAACTGCATGGGGGCCAAGTACGAGTTCCATTTTGGAGCTGCTTCGGTATGCTCCACACCCAAATTACCAAGAAACTTATGATAAACAATTTTGTGTTGGCCTTAGGTTAGAATCAAACTTCTACTTCGATTACCAGGATTACTGGACCGAAGAAAGTATGTTGGATAGTGGGGAGCCACATTTCTAGCATGACGACCCTGTGAATAGGAGTAGAGCGTCCAGATCAGCCAAACCCACTACCATGGGAGATATGGGCAAGGCCCATCGGATACATGCAGTGGTGAATAACCACCAGGAAGGGAATCAATTGACTGTGCTCGATACGACAGGTACCGTCACTGACTAGACCCTTAGTATTTTGATAGATCCCGGTGCTACTGAGAGTTTCATTTCTGGTGCAACACTAAAATGAATTAAGGTAAGGGAAGTCGATCAAGACGAGGTTATATTTGTAGAAATGGCTTTGGGAGCCAACTAGAAGGTTGGAAACAAGGTTATGGGATGTACCCTTAACCTTGGAGAGTTTGTCACCAGGACCAACCTGTACGTCACGATCTTAGGATCTTATGGCGTCGTGATCGGTATGGACTGGTTGGAATCGCTTGAGGCAATACTCAACTGTAAGGCAAAGCAGGTGAGCTTGTTCGATGTCAGGGGTAGAGATGCATTATTAGAGGTCGAAACCAGGGAGTTTCCCAGAGGTTCATCTCTTCCTTGCAACTTCGGAAGAGCATGCGCAAGGGGTGCAAGCTTTATGTGATCCTTGCGTTAAATGAGAAGGGAGTAGAAGAAGGTCTAGAAAACCTTCCGGCGGTGAGAGAGTTTGCGGACGTGTTTCCGGAGGAGTTACCTCGGGTGCCACCAGAGAGGGAATTGGAGTTTACGATAGACCTAAAATTGGGGACTGAACCAATAGGAAGAATGCCTTATCGGATATCGACCCCGGAACTACAAGAGTTAAGAATGCAACTAAAAGAATTGTTGGACCTGAGACTGATACATCCAAGTGTGTCACCGTGGGGTGCACCTGTTATTTTCATTCAAAAGAAGGATGGGTCCTGGAGGCTTTGCATTGAATACCATCAATTGAACAAGGCCACGATCAAGGATCAATATCCATTGCCAAGGATTGATGATCTATTCGATCAAATGAAGGGCGCGACGGTGTTCTCAAATATCGATTTGCGATCAGGGTATCACCAGTTACGGATTAAGGAAGATGACGTCGCTAAGACTTCCTTTAAGATGAGGTTTGGACATTATGAGTTTACTATTTTACCATTGGGACTGACAACCGCCCTAGGGGTATTTATGAGTTTGATGAACGAGGTGTTCCACGAGTACTTGGACAAGTTCGTCCAAGTATTCATTGTCGATATTTAGATTTACTCTCAAACGACGGAGGAGCATGAAGAGCACTTGCCCTTGGTTCTATAGTGTTTGCGAGAGAACAAGCTGTATGGGAAGTTGTCCAAATGATCTTTTTATCAATCGAAGATTCACTACTTAGGGCATGTCATCTTCGACAAAGGCATCGCCATGGATCCAGAAAAGGTCGAGGCTATTATGGAATGACCTGCGCCAACGAATGTCCCAGAAGTGCGTAGCTTCATGGCTTTAGAAGGATACTATCGATGGTTCGTCGAGGGATTTTAGAAGATATAAAATCCAATCACGGAATTACAAAAGAAAAATAAGAAGTTTGTTTGGACCGAGAAATGCGTGGAAGCATTTCGGAGGCCCAAGGAGTGGTGGAAAACAAAACCGATACTAAAGGTCATTGACATGGACATGGAATTCTTGGTGTGCACTGACGTATCCAAGAAAGGCTTAGGCAGGGTCTTGATGCAAGATGGATGAGTGATCGCTTACATTTCGGGGAGACTGAGAAGGCATGAGGAGAACTACGCGACGCATGATTTGGAGTTGTTAGCCATCGTATATGCCTTGAAGGTTTGGAGACACTACCTTGTTGGACAAAAATTTGAACTAAAAGACTGACCATTGTGGAATACAACACATATTTACGTAAAGCGACCTGAAAGTGCGACAACGACATTGGTTGAAATCGCTTAGTGAGTAGGACTTTGAGATTACTTACATAAAAGGAACAGTGAACGGAGTGGTGGATGCATTGAGTCGGAGACCACGCATCTTTTCGGTGCTGCCTCTTCAGACGAATTTGCATGAAACGATTCTAACTTTACAGCGTAATGATGACTGGTACAAAGAGGTTGAGGGTTTTATCAGACAAAACACAATGATGGTACCATGATTTGAAGGATTTTCATTTGATAGCAATGGATTTTTGAGGTTTAAAAATCGGATCTACGTACCACCGAACAACGAGTTGTGGATGTTGATCCCGAGTGAGGCTTATAGAGCAGTTTACATGGCTCACCCGAGAGTCACAAAGATAAGGGTAGACCTTAAACCCTTATTCTTCTGAAAGGGAATGAAGGCTGACATAGTCAACTATGTGGCCAGATGTCTAGAATAGCAAAAGTTAAAGGCTGAACATAGACACCTAGCAGGATTACTACAACCACACGCTATTCCAGAATCAAAATGGGAGGTTTTTTCGATGGATTTTATTGTTGGATTGCCACTGATGGCAAGGAGACATGAATCAATTTACGTAGAAGTAGACACTCTGAAAAAGAGTCTTGACTTTATTCCTATGTGTACAATGTATCAAGAACCTGGCATAGCTAGATTTTTCATCAGTGAGATTGTGAGGTTGTATGGTGTGCCTAAGGGGATTATATCCGATCGAGGATCGGTGTTTACTGGATGATTTTGGATGAGTTTGCAAGAGGCCTTGGGGGACCCAACTTAACTTTAGTACTACGTATCATCCGAAGACTGACAGGAATACCAAACGAATGAACCAGACCTTGGAGGACATGTTGTGCATGTACGTGATGGACCAACAAAAGCATTGGGAAGAATTATTTCCTTTGGTGGAGTTCGCTTACAACGACAGTTACCAGAGCACCATTAGGATGGAACCTTTCGAGTTTCTTTACAGTTGACCATGTCGGATGCCTTGAGTTGGGATCGACTTGAGGATAGAGTCCTGGTGGGACCTAAAGCGATCCAAGAAATGGAAGAGAAAATGAAAACAATAAGACAAGGGATTAAAGAAGCACAGGATCGACAGAAGAGTCATGTCGATGGGAATCATGTCGATCGTAGTTTCGAGTTCGGTGATCAAGTCTTCTTGTGGGTTAAACCGCATAAGAGTTCGATCCAGTTTGGGAATGGAGATAAACTCTCTCCTAGGTTTGTGGGACCTTTCAAGATTATGGAGATAAAGGGGCCCATGCCCTATTGACTAGCCTTGCCTGGTTCTTGAAGCATTTTGCACGATGTATTTCACGTATCCATTTGAGACATTTTGTTTAGTGATCCTACAAATGGTTTGACTTGAGCACCTGGCGGGTGTCAGATGAGGGGGCACTCACGACTAAGCTGATCCGCATCTTGGATAATCGTGTTGATAGTTACGATGTCAAACGGTATATCAGGTCAAGGTCCAGTGGGACAATTATAGTCCACACTCGGCGACCTGGGAGGATGCGTATGATATGCACTAGTAGTTTCCATTTTTGTTTGATAGATAGACATATGATAATGTGATACACTTTATTTCGACATTTTTACAATGAAAATTCAAGATGAAGTTTATACCAAGAGGAGGTGTATGTAACATGTCGCTCTGGTGCACTAAGAAAACTTATTCTTTGAGGACATTTTCTCGCAAGTGATCCAGATTATTATGCTAATTAAAACATTTGATTTTGATTATGAGGCGTTATGGGTTGATGACATGTTGTTTTACTACATTAACATAGACCGGTGCTATTGACTCAGTTTTACCGAGTGTGCAGGGTTTTGGACCTTGAGGATGCATAGGCATCGATGGAACCCCTTGGAATCTGGATCGAGTCAGGGAGTGTACCATTGGGGTTTGTTTGTTTTACTGTGATATTAGTACATCTGACTAGATGATACAATATGGATATGTTCTAACATGAATTGTTGATGATGCAGGCTGATGATAGCTTGTCGACAAGACTCACATATGGAGTAAAGGGGTCATGCACGACTACTAGATATGTTGAGGGAGAGGTGTGGTCAGCATCCCTACCACAACCTACTAGCACTCCCGTCGTGGCTCGAACTGTAGGTTAACGATTAGCTAGTTCAAGAGGACCCACGATGACGTGAGGGAAGACTGTGACAATCACTCACGATGATTCTAAGGGGAGCACAATAAGGCAAGGGCCTTATTCCTTAGAGGCCCTTAGTCTCCCACAAGTTCACCTGGCAGAGTGTTGACTCTAGGGGTTATTGATGTCTACCAAATCAATCAAGAGGCGAGTGGCACCCTTGGAGCATGTAGTGCGTCATGAAGGGCATGTCGCGCAAGGGAACATATGAGGTGAGTGGCACCCTTGGAGAACCTAGTGCGTCTTGAAGGGCACGTCGTGTTGTTGATGATAGAGGAATGAACCTAGATGGCCTTAGGACGAATAATGTGCTAAGAAATTTTTAAAACAAATTCCCTAATTAAATGTCGCCTTGTACGAAAATTTAAGGTTTAAGTCTAAATTATGCTGGTGGTAAAATTTTATCTCTCAAAAAAAAATAACAATAATAATAATAATAAAAATAAAAACCACCTAAATAATAATTATGACCTTAGTTAAATCTTGTAACACGAAGGGAATAAGAAATTTAATTTATTCAAAAAAATAATAATAAATCTGTTGGAATAAAATTTAAAAGAAAAAGGGGGATTAATGGTTTTATTATTATAATAATTTTAAAATATTAATTAAATGAGAAAAGGGAAAAAGGGTTAATTTCTACACCTTCCTTTTGAGTTCTAATTAAAAAAGGGAAAGAGGGAAAATCTTAAAATTTAGGAAACTAGGAAAAGAGGTAAACAAAAAGGGGAAAAGGGGGAACATAAGGGAAAAAGAGGAAATTCAAACTTAGAAAAAGAATCTACCATTTAAGAGATTTCTAATTTAAACCGAATTAGCAATTTAATAATAGGGAAAGCCTTTAAAACCTGTAAGGGAATTTGGGGACACCTAGGAGTGATTCTAGGAGTAACTCTAGGTGGGTGAGGGAAATAAGATAATTAACTAATTAAAGAAATTAAATAATGGAGGAAT